>PVIA01005912.1:0-58430 GCA_004024845.1 Tonatia bakeri
CACCATTGTTCTTGATACATCTTGTCAGGCTCAAGTTAAAGCTGCATCCTGCTTTGCCACATAGGCCAGCCCCAGACCCCAAACTTAGCCAGGCTTCTGTTTGTCCTGGGTAGGGTCGGCAGGCAGTTTCCCAGGCTACTGTTTCCCACAGTACAGTTTTCCCGCCTGGTGATTTTCCATTCCTCCTAGGCCTACCTAGGTCTGTCAAAAGGGGAGGCCCACTTTTAGAGAGAAAGTTCTTGCCCAAGTTCCTAATTTTATGCAAATAAGGTTTCCAAACTGTGTGGCTTCTGATAGTACAGGGCAGGTCTCAGTCCTTTGGTAGAAGGAAGAAACCAGGGTTTTCCTACAGTTATTGACTCAGATGATGTAAATAACTGGGGTACAGAGCAGAAAGTCAAGAGTTCAGTTTCTTCCTGGTGTACAGAGTATGAGGAGCCCTTGGAGGCACATGCTGTCTAGGGTCCTATTATTTATAAAATTTGGGCCCTTTCTTGACCATGGGGAGACCTTCTCAGTAGATAAATTCCTTCTTGGAGTTCACATCAAATGACTTTCTTCTCTAGGTTCACTGCTCTTCGGCGGTTTTCCAGAAGCCGTGGCTATTTGGCTGTTGGCATTGGGTGTTTGCCTTGTTTATACCCAGAACAGGATTTAAACCTTGTACATGATGAAGTTTGGGAACTGAGCTGTGGGCTAGACACTGGAAATATAAAGATAGCCACACGGACTCAAGTATCTGAACAGACCCAGGCACACGGCACTGGAGGGTGGCAGAGGTGTGGTGGGGCTGCCCAGTACCCTCTGGGAGGAAGGCAAGATGAGCACTTGGTATCTGCCAATCACTACTTTGAGCAGTCTCCATGCATCATCTCATTTTGTCCCCACACTGAGGCTCTAAGAAGTTGGGTGACTTGCCAAGGTCACATAGCTGATCAGTGGCGGAGCAGAGATTTGAAACCAGGTATGAAACTGTAAAACCGAACTCTCAGAATGAGACAGCACAGGGACCTGGGACACCAAATAGGAGAAACTGTGGAGCTGGAACCACCCTGCTGCCTCTTGCTTGACTGAAACACTGTTAAGCCATCCACAAAAATGTCACCACCCCTCCATTCTGTGCTCAAAAAAAATGCAATGTTTTATCTCCCATCTAACAGCTTGCTTCTCCAACCCCACTTTGTCCCCAGCTTATAAAAGCAGTCAAGCATAGTCAGCCTGAGACAGTTCAGAGGACCTTCCTTTCCTCTGTGTTGCCTCCCTTATTAAGCTTGTGCAAGCATAAGCTTAATAAAATCTGTGTGGAAATTTCCATGGGGTTTCCTCCTGACTTCTATCTTGGGGAACCCAGGAACCCCAACATTAGTAAGAGGAGGAACACTTACATACGTGGGCAATGCTGTTGTTAACCTAAAAATCAATAGCCAAAATAAGAGGCAACAGCCTTTATTTGAGATCCAAAAGAATAACTAACTATTCAGGAAGCAGTGGTCCGGGCAGAAACCCAGATAGTTCTGACTAGGTGTAGACCAGGGGTGTTAGTGAGGGAGGGGGAACAAAATCCAATTTTCAGCCCTGTAGTCCTAACAAACAGTTGTTCAGAATGCAACACTGTTTTAGGCCCAGCCCAAAGGTTATCTTTCCCTGTTTAACATTCCAAAGTTCTGAGGAGTAACAAGCAAGGCAGTTCCTTTGGGGTGGCAGCTCCAATGCCTCTGTAACGTGACTTCCTTCATATTGTTCGTCACAGTTTTGTAGCCAAGACCTGTAGGATGAGCTGGAGCTCACCAGGCAAGAGGGAGAAAAGCCTTGAACATGTCATGGACAATAGTAATTCAGGGAAACGAGTGGGGGTGGGGTGTGATAGAGGAGAGTGAGACTTGAGAGACAGGCGCCAAATCCTGTCTGGCCTTCCACATCATGCAGAGGGCGCTTGTGATCCCCTGGTGGAATCAGTGGGTTGGGGGCAGAGGAAGAGAATAGCTGTGTGACGCTGAATAGCTTGCTTAGCCTCTCTGGGTCCCAGCTTCCCATCTGGACTGAAGGCTCCAAAACTACACCTCTCAGATGGGGAATGTTCATTTTGTTGGTGGCCGTAATGAACAGAGTGAAGGAGTGGCCTGCAGTGGTGCAGGCCAGGCAGCAGCCCTGTGGATTCACGACATTCCAGCTTATCGTTTGGCATTTACCAAGGGCCCACCCTGCGTGGTGTGTGCTCAAGTGCTGTGGCCAGTGCAGAGAAGTTCTAAGACTTGTCTTCCAGAAGCTTGCAGCCAAGAGGAGTACAGCCAGCATTCTCACAAGAACTATGACAAAGGCACAAATCCTAAATGCCAAGAGAGAGAAGTGCTCCTACAAAATGCTGCAGGGCAGTGATTTTCAACCTCTTCAATTTCATGACACGCGTAAACTGCTAAAATTCTGCGGCACACCCAAGAATATATTTTCTGCCAATCTGACAAAAAAAGTTAGGTATAATTTTGACTTACACCGGATGGCTGTTGCGTTGGCTGTTGTCATTTTTGTATTTGACAATCTAAGTGAAAAGTGCCCCTGATTAAATAGTCAAGTAACACATGTAAAAATTCTTGCAGCACACTGGTTAGAAGTGGCTGTCCTAGAGCACGGAGGATGAGGTGGCAGTAACTAATGACTGCGGGGGGCGGGGTGGTAAGGTTCACTGGAGGAGATACCTCCTAGCTCTACCAGGAAGATTTGTAAAGGAGAAGATGGGAGTCGGTGGGGGGTATCTTCCAGGTAGACAGAGTGGGGGTAAATCGAGAAAATTAAAAGCCCATTCAGGTACAGTCACCAGAGGATCAGATTATCAGTTGTCGTATCTGATTCCCTGGAGTTTCCAGGTTGTAGAAGGGAAGCAGAAGTCATCATAACAACAAAATATTTATTGATGGACTTGCCACTCCATCATCTCTCTTTTCAACCCTCTCGTCCGGCCAGGCTCCAGAAACAGCCACATCTTGGTCCTCTGTCACTTCCAGGTTGTAGGCCATACAACACAAACAGTGGAAGTGAAATCGTAGCTCTTGTGAGAGAGGAGGGACTTCATGAAATTAAAGCCAGGATGTTGGGAGAACTGTTTGAATGACATCAAGGCAATGATAGATGAGGATCTGTTCATTGGTAAAGAGAAGAGGAAAGAGACTTGAAAATCAAAGAATTGAAAAGCCTTTGAGAGATCAATAAGGTTTTTTTTTTTAAGATTTTATTTATTTGCTTTTAGAGAGAGGGGAAGGAGGAAGCAAGAGAGGGAAAGACATCAATGTGTGAGAATGCACTCCCCCAGCTGGCAACCCAGGCCTGTACCTTGACTGGGGATTGAACCAGCAAAAAGACCTTTAGGCTCACTGGTTGGCACTCAGTCCACCGAGCCATGCCAGCCAGGGCATCAGTAAGGTATTTTTGCAAAAGTGTCCTCTTTGTGATAGCACTATGATAACCAAATGTTAACAGGAAGGATTTATCTTACTATTAAGATAATCTACTTGTGATTTATTCTTTGTTCTCAAAATTAGCACAGGATTGCAGTTATAACCTAACATTTTGTTCATATTTACTATTGCTTTAAAATAGACATTTTGCCCTGGCTGGTGTGGCTCAGTGGATTGAGTGCAGGCTGTGAACCAAAGGGTCACCAATTCGATTCCCAGTCAGGACACATGCCTGGGTTGTGGGCCAGGTCCCCAGGGGGTGTCACATGAGAGGCAACTGCACATTGATGTTTCTCTCCCTCTCTCCCTCCCTTCCCCTCTCTCTAAGAATAAATACAATCTTTAATAAAATAGACATTTTGATTTTTTGTTTATTAGATAAAGTTCTAAACTAAACTGTGTTTTACTCTTAGCTATGATAGTTTGCATGTGGCTTGTTCTGATGCCAATTTTCCTGGGTTAGAGATGTCCTAAAAGGAGGTTCTTCCCCAAAAGAAGGTGGGGGCCAGCTCACCAAGGGCCCTAAAGAAATCTTGTCCTGAGAGAAACCTGCTGGTGGTTTATAACAGGGCTCCTTTCTGCCTAACACCGACTTTGTTCCTGCAATTAGAAACTACTGCAGGCCTACTTCACCTTTAGAAATGACAAAACCCTTTTGACCCTTTACTTAGGAGTGAAGATTTGGGCATGGGGAGAAGCTTTTGGATGCCAAGCTTCTATTTCAGGCCCACTGCTGGTGCACCCTCACATAGAGGGCTATTTTAACTCCTTTCAGATGTCTGGAAAATTCTCACTCATGTGATGCTCTTTCTGGCACTTTACCTTTGAGGGGTGACCTCAGCTGATGAAGCACATGTATTTATTCACACTGATTCATATACTAAAAGCTTGTCCTAGGCTCCCCAGAAGCCTGAAGATGTTGGGGTCCCTGGCGGTAAAAGGTCAAGTGGCTTTTGGCTCCTTTTTTCTCCAGCAGGAGACAGGCTGGTATTTCTGTAGGGTTTTCCTGGTTTTAAATGTGACTTTAAGCAGGTGATTATTTGAGATGACCACCACAGCCCACATCTTGAACCCAGAGACTGATGTTTTGAAGGTGCTGGATTAGGTCAGAGCAGATTCTTGCCAGTATGATTCTTAAAAACAAAATTATTGACTTTTTAGAGAGAGAGAAAGGGAAGAAAGTTTGGAGCTAGGGAAGGATAGAAGCGGGGAGAGAGATAGAAACATCAATTTGTTGTTCTACCTTTTATGCATTCATTGGTTGATTCTTTTTTTTTAAAGATATTATTTATTTATTTTTAGAGAGAGGGGAGGGGAAGGAGAAAGCGAGGGAGAGAAACATCGGTGTGTAGTTGCCTCTCATGCACCCCCTACTGGGGACCTGGCCTGCAACCCAAGAATGTACCATGACTGGGAATCGAACCAGCAGGCCTGTGTTCAATCCACTGAGCTACACCAGCCACGGCCCATTGGTTGATTCTTGTATGTGCCCTGACTGAGAACCAAACCTATAACCTTGGTGTATGGGGACAATGCTCTTACCAACTGAGCTACCAGGCCAGGGCCTTGGCCAGTATGATTCTTTTAGAAGATACATGGCAGGATAGTGAGCCACCTGCCTCCCAGCTGAGCACCTGATTGATCTTCCTGCCTTTCCAGAGGATTGAGTGGCAGGATTTCCCACAGGATTTGCCCACAGGACCTGCCTGGCTAGGCTATTTCCTTGCCCACTGTGCTGCCTCAGGTGGCAGAAGCAGGGGCAGGGGTTGTGGTCTTGGCTGGTTCTTGAGCGGGAATCCCCTGGGGAACCAGTTGCTGGCACTTTGGGACAAAGCAGACCAGAGTGAATCTGCTGATTAGCACCTCTCCCAGATCCACCAAGAAGATAGGAATTTCTGCTTTGTGGACCATGCATGGTTCCTGGACTGATATTTTTATCTTCTATCTTGTGCTGGATTTTGACCCTTAAGGACTAAACGTCCTAAGAAGCCGACTTAACCTTTGCACAGTTATAGAGGCAGGAAGACAATGTACCTTGGAGGTTATGAACCATAGAGACAAGTAGAATTCTGTCACTATTTTAATAGCTTATATTTAACTTTTTTGTATTTAATGGTTATACATTATACTTTTTAATAGGTTATACCATCATTTACTTAACAAGTTCCCTATAGGTGGGCTCATGAGTTTATTTCCAATCTCTTGCTGTCATAAATGATACTGTAGCAAATAACCTTGCAAAAACATATTTTCACATTTGTTCAGTTAGTTATAAATTCCTAGGAGTGCAGTTGTTAGGTCAGGGGTATGGGCACATCGTAGATGTGCTGCAGACGTTGCCAAATTGCTATGTGTGGAGTTTGTTGACGGGAATGTAAGTGCTACATTATACGTAGCCTCATTTTCCCACAGCCTCAACAGCACAGTCTGTTATTAAACTTTTTCTTTGTCAGCATGGTAAATGAACTTTGCTATTACCTTATAGATTTAATTTGCATATCTCTTATTACAAATGAGATTGAGCATCTTTTTTACATTTTTAAGAGACATTGGTATTTACTTTCTAGTAAGTTATTCTGATCATTTGCTCATTTTTCTATTGGATTTTATTGATGTTTATATTGATTTGTAAGAACGCTTTGTGCATTCAGGAAATTAGTCTGTTGCCTCTGATATGTATTGATAAATTTTAGCCTTGTTTCTAGTTTCTTTTCCTCATGGACATTTAAAAACATTTTTATGCTGTCAACTTACTAATGTTTTTTTGTTATGTCCTCTGGTTTTATATCTTACTTAGAAAGGCTTTGTCCATGAAGATATTTTAAGTTTTCATGTTTTCTTCTAGAACTTTCATAGTTTCATTTTTTTATGTTTAACTCTTTGATCCTCTGAAATAATTTGGGGTTCGTGCATTGACCCCTCCCTCCATCACCTGTCTTCATGTTTGCTGCGGGGCCCTGCTGACTTCTCCGCTCTGTCCCGCCCTCTGTTGGAGCTGTGTGCCCTCTCCCCCTCAGTCACTCCAGGAGAAACGCTGTTCTCATTTGCACATTGGTTGACACCTTCGTCTCATTTATTTCTGAGTACAACTCCTAGGTAGACCCTAATCCCAGATGGAGGAGAGTTTCAGCCTACATTCGAGGGTCTCAGTTAAGTCCATAGGCCCCAGATACCACCCCTCCCACCCTAGCACTCCTGCTGCAAGGTTGCCCTTCTTGCCCTTCTGCCCTGTGTACAGCCCTGGATCGTCTCAGTCCCAGTCTTTGTCCTCACACCGCAGGTCTCCTTGACTTCCTTCTTATCTCGTTATTGCCTAGCAAGCTCTACCCTTTATGCAGGTTGCTCAACTTGCAGGGGCGGTGACTCGAACCAGAGGTGACTGTGCCGCAGGATATTGTATTTTGCGTGCACCATAAAGGAGAGCTCTGCACCTCCAGCAAAGCCAGCAATTTTCTGGCTTTTTAATTCATATTTCCAATTATGATTTAATGCTTTGTCATTTCTCTTTTGTGATTTCAGAGTCTCATTTTCATCTTCTGCCAGAGCCAGTAGCAGTTGAAAAAGGCTGTGCTCTTTGAACAGTGAGTATGGATTTTTAAAACCATAGATTACAAAATGATAATGCAGTTCTTAATGAGCCTGGGCTCTTCTGTGAGCTCCCTCGAAACTGCCACATGTGGTGGGTGATTTCTCTGTTTCAGTAAGACTGGTGAGAGGGGTTTGGGCCCTGAAGGTTTTCAAAGCTCAGATATGTACCCAAAAGCCTCCGATAAGCAGATCTCCATGACTTTGCCAGGAGCAGTGCTCTGACTTTGAAGGGAGTCAAGAAGACCTGGGTCTGTGGGATGAGGATGCTTTGCTGGGGAGTGTGACACTCAAATCAGCCCCGGAGGCCGAGTGGACATGAGTGTGCTCCACAGGAAGGGGACAGCATGAGGAAAGACAGAACATGCATCTCTGTGGGGCTCGCCTGGGTTCGGGAGTTGGTTATGTGGGGTGTGGGCGGAGGTGTGGTAGTCCAGAGGTTGAGTTGGGATCCTGAGGAGTGGTCAGAGTTCCCCAGCACAGCCCCCTGGAGGGAACTGTGAAGATTCCTCTGGCTGCTGGTGATGAAGAACTGCGCCATGAAAGAGCAACCTCTACACGAAGGGGAGCAGGATGTGAGGACCTGGACTCAGTGTGATGGCTGAAGGACTGTGCGGTCCCTCTCCTTCCTCTCTCCTTTCCCCCACCAACATGCACACACTGTTCTTTTCTCTCCTCAACTTTTAAAAGTGAGTAGTAAATGTCACTATACTTCACCCCTTAGTATTTCAGCAGGCATCTCTTAAGAACAGGGACATTCTCCTGTATGCAAAGGTAACCACACTTTCGTTATCAAACTCAAGAATTGTATCACCATTATAGTAATATTATCTAACACGCAGTCCTTACTAAGATTTTCCCAATTGTTCTAACAGTTTCCTTTATAGCCAAAAATAAAACACAGGATCCTCTGTGGGATTCTTCATTACATGTAGTTGTTTGTGCTTGTTCAGTGTTTTTAAAACAATTGCCTACGTTTGTCCTTCCTTATCTTTGTACATCCTGGGTCCTTCACTTTTCTTTTTCCCTTTATTTCTTCACCTTTTCTCTGGAGACGGAGTTTCAATGCTGTCACTCTCTGCAGGCCTGCAGGCCCAGCCAGCCTCGAAGAACAGGATGGACCTTGACGTGGTGAACATGTTGGTGATCGCGGGCGGGACGCTGGCCGTCCCAATCCTGGCATTTGTGGCCTTGTTTCTCCTGTGGCCTTCAGCACTGATAAGAATCTATTACTGGTAAGTTAACTTTATAACTGAAGTGTTCCGGGGTATCGTAATGTCATCTTCTCTGCTTGTCCTTTTGGTGCTTGTTGTTTAGCATTTCATCAGGAAACATCTTAAATATACCGAAAAGTTGAAAGACATCCTTTTTTGAATTTGGGGAGTGTTCCTAAAGAATTGGTGGTAGCTGCTTACCAAGTAACTTCTTTCAGGTTTCTGGCCCCCTTTGCCCAGGAGGCCACCCTCATTGCCAAAGTCACTGATTCTTTTCAGCAAGGACTGTGCACATGTGTGGGAATTCCTTTGGCAGTTTCATGGCCCTTGGATTCTGTTCCAGTGGTGGTCTGACAGGCGCAGTGATGTGTGCTGATAAATTAATCAGAAAAAGTGGGCCCTGGAGAAGGCACACGGGTGGGACAGAATGGTTTCAGATTTATTCTGAAAGTGTTCATTAGTAAAGTGGCAGAAAGAAAAAGACACTTCCAAACCATCTGTCGTTCTTGTACCACCTTTGTAATTCATGCCCTGTCTGCATACCACCTCTGCTTTTATGTTATCTCTAGAATAAGTCACTTTTTGTAGTTTGAATCAATTTATTTATTTTTTAAAGATTTTATTTATTTATTTTTAGAGAGGGAAAGGAGGGAGAGAGAGAGAGAGAGAGAGAACATCAGTGTGCGGTTGCTGGGGGACATGGCCTGCAACCTAGGCATGTGCCCTGACTGGGAATCGAACCTGTGATGCCTGGTTCGCTGCCCGCGCTCAATCCACTGAGCTACACCAGCCAGGGCTGAATCAATTTATTTTAAGAGCAATATAAATATCATTACCTTAGTGAAATGTTTGCCATACTTGCCATAAATCATAAATTAATATAAGAAAGTAAAAATAAGGAGAATGCCAGTAAACAGTGTTCTTAAATTCTAGCTTAGATATTGCCACCTGCCAAAGATTTTGTCTCCTTTCTCTTTGGTACAAAGTCTAAGAGGGGTGTGAAAGATGTAGCAGCCCCAACAGAGCCTTTCTCCTTGAGGGAGGTTCTTTCTCCTTAATCAGAAGCTTAACAGTTGAAAAGGGAGGAGCTTTCTCATGATGTGTTTCTGGGACTTCTCATGCCACAGTGCACTCACCAAGTAACACCACCCTTCCTGCCCCCATCGTGTGCATAGCCCTGATGAAGGAAATACCAGAACAGACCTGGTTCGTCCTTGTGCCACAGGGAAGCACACTGAGGTTTCACCCAGACTTTTGGGAGTGAGAACTACCTCCCGTGCACAGGGAGAAGAATGCAGGGAGTTTGGCATGTGCCCTCTATTTTCCCTCCTTTCTGTCTCCCTTTTGTTTCATTTGAGTGTGGAATTTTCCACCTGCCAGCCAGGCTCTGATCCTTGAAAAGAAGCTAATTAATCAGAAGGGAGCTTTTCACTACCTCACTCTCTCTTGGGAGGTGGTGACCCCTTCAGAGGCTCACTCAGGACCCACTTCCACACTATCAAAGCTGAGACGCAGGTGTGTTTAAATGTGATTGTCCTTGCTGACCTAGCAGCAGGAGGCAGCTTTCGGGCCAGGGATCCCATGTAGCCTGACATGGAGAGGCCAGAGTTGTGTGCCCCATGTGTCCCCACAGAGGCTCTGTGGAGCTCCACATACAAATACCATTTTTCTTAAATCAAATTGGAATGGAGAATGCAGTTAGGTGGTGTAGCCTTTTGCCGGAGCTATGGCTGCATGCACAGGTATGATTACATAGAGCCTAATTCCATGCACCAGTACCAGAAGCAGCCTACAGGCTACACAGTCCCCAGGCTGCAGGTTCCTTGGGCATCAGGAAGCTTCCAGATTCAGAGCTGCCCCTCTGTGCCATGGCCAAGGCGCCTCTGGTTGTGGCTCTGTTGAGTCACAGCGAAGCATTTGGTACCATTTACAGGAGCAGAGTCCACATCCCTGTGGAAGTGGGTTGGCCATGCTCCAGGGACACTTGCAATTTGTGCATTTTCCTGTAATATGACTTACATTTCAATTTAATGTTTCTCTGAAAAATAACAATGAAGGATGTGGAGAAATTGGACCCCTCGTATATTCTTAGGAGGAATACAAAATGGTGCAGCCACTTTGGAAAAGTCTTGCAGTTCCTTAAAAGATTTAAAAGAAAAAAGCTACTAAATGACCCAGCAATTCCTCTCCTAGGTATTTACCCAAGAGAATTGAAAACATACGTGTATGTCCAAGAACTCATACATGGATTTTCACAGTGACATCATGCACAGTAGCTAAAAGTAGAAACAATTGATGAATGGACAAGTAAGTGTGGCATGTCCATGTAATGGAACATTATCTCACCTTAAAAAGGAATAAAGTACTGATGCATTCTGTAGTACAGATCACTTGAAAACATTATGCTAGGTGACATAAGCCAGACACAAAATGACAAATGCTGTGTGATTCTACTTACATGAGGTACCAAGACTGGCCGAACTCAGAAACAGAAAGTAGAATAGAGATTACCAGGGACCAAGGGACAGGAAGGAATGTGGAGTTTTTGTGTAATGGATACACAATTTATACTTGGGATGATGAAAAGTTTTATAAGTGGATAGTTGTGATGACTGATGTGCAGTACTGTGAATGTACTTAATGCCACTGAATTGTACCCTAAAATGGTTAAAATGGTAAATTTCACATTATCTGTCTTTTACCGGAGTAACAACAGCAACAAAAAAAAGGGTGAAAGTACTTTTCTCCGGGGTTTGCCATAAACTGGAGAAGGCAACACTTGTGAAATAAAGGCTCTGGGCGCTGGAAGCCTTTCTCAAAGAGGAGTCCCATGGAGACTGCTTGTGGGGGCTTCAGGGATGTCTGTCCCTGAAACAGGAAAAGTTTGGCTTTTGTACCGAGATTGTTCATCTGTGAAAGATCTTGTTCCTGAGACATTCGTTTATCCCAGTTTAATTTTTATCTTTCTGTTCTGTACACTCGCAGCTATTTCTAATCTCTGCCTTTGTGATGTTTGTGATTTATTTAGAGGTAATTTATTCTCCGTTATCCTTAAACCAAAGAAGTTGGGTTTGTTTTCCATCAGAGCCATTGGTCTTTCATAATTTTTAACTGACCTTGTAGCTTAAGGAGTCTTCTTCCCACTCTTTCATTGAGAGGATCGGCTGAAATTACTGAAAATATTGGTTCTTCAACTTCTGTTTTCAAAGCTTAGGTAAAGTTTTCCAGTGGGTGTACCAATGAAATGAAATACATGGATCAGTACCCCAGAGTTCCACCTGGTGATGAAGAAGGCCTCAGTTCCTGAGCCTAGCTCTCAGGCAGTCTTTCCAACCCTTCTCCCTTCACTTGCGGGTCAAGTCATGCTTCCTTATTCCCACGCCCTTGCCTCCGCCTTCCACGTCGTCTCCCACTGTTAGGTGTTGAGTATCCAGGTGCTTATGCAACGTCACCTTCCCTCCAAGGTCCTTCCAGGTCTTCCTTGGTCTCATACTGCTCTTTGTGTTACAGTTGTAGAGAATTTGAAGATTCTAAAAAGGTAACACAGAAAATATAAATTAGCCGTAATCCTCAAAATCATTTTCTTCAATTCCTCTTTTGTTCTCACCACCTTTTCCCTGCCTCATCTGTACATAGTTAAATTTTTTAACAGAATTGGAGTCAATAGTATAAAAAAATTGGGTCTTATGTTTTCATTTGATGTCATGCAATAAACATTGTCCTGTTACTAGATATTCTTTGAAGACCTTATTTTTTAAAAAAAATCCTCACCCAAGGGTGTTTTTTTAAATTGATCTGAGAGAGAGAGGAAGAGAGAGGGAGAGGGAGAGGGAGAGGGAGAGAGAGAGAGAGAGAGAGATCAGTGTGAGAGAGAAACACCAATTTGTTGCCTCCCGTTCACACCCCAGCCAGGGATCAACCTGCAGCCTAGGTGTGTGCCCTAATGAGGGTCGAGCCCACGACCTTTTGGTGGATGGGATGATGCTCCAACCAGCTGAGCCACCAGCCAGGGCTGAAGATCTCATTTTTAACAGCAAAATATTACATTGTCTAGATACATTGTAATTTCTGTAAGAAATTTTCTATTTATGCACATTAAGGTTAGTGCAGATTTTTTCCTAATTTAAATAACACTGTTGGACATGTTTAGAAATACTCTTTCAAGATTTCTGCTTATGTTCTTGGAACAGATTATTCCTGGAATTACAATTACTGGGTTAAAAGGCATGTGGCTTTTAAAGACCCCTGATGCTTAATTCCAAACTACTTTCTAGAAAGGTTGAACATTATAATTGTTTTTTAAAAGACATTATTCTAATTTAGAAGCCCATTAAAATGCATTTCTTGTTGTAATATTCATTTATTTAATTGGTGGTGAACTTGAACATGTTTCCTATGTTTGTCATTAATTCTCTTCTACTCTGAGTAACCTTTTCATTTATTTTACTCATGTTGAATTGGGGTCTCAGCATGGTTCTTACCATTTTGTAAGCTTTTTATATATTAAGCATATCAATCTGTGGCTGTCATATTTGTTGTATTTTTTCCCCTTGAATTTTGGCAAGTGGTTTATTTACAAGGATAGAGTCTTTTTTATATATTACTAATAACTACCATTTATCGAATATTTACATGTCCTGAGCACTGAACAAAACTTTGTAAGTGGCTTATCTCATTTGGTCTTTAACATATCCTCAGTAAAGTGCAACGTTTCCCCTTATTACAGATTAGATTCAAGATCATATAGTCGATATATGAATGGTCTGGCATATGAGTGAATGGTCTGGCAATACAAATTTGTACTAAGTGCACAATTTAGAAATTCGAAATAAGCTTTCCTTGTCATAAGAAGAGCTTTAAGCTAGTCAATGTCATTATTTTTTAATGTTTCAAATAGGCAACACTTTCATTGCAAAAGTGATAAAAGTCTTCCTTCCAGCTCTGTTGCCTCTCCATCTACTTCTCACTGTTTTCCTTACCTCCATTCCAGATGCTCATCTTAATAGGGCCCTGTATATGCTCCCACGCTTTTTGAATGCACATCCAAATAGATATGAATTTACATTCTTATCTCCCCTCTGCTTGTTTTGCATAGAGGGTTAAAACCAGTCAGTTTAGGCTGTTTGCTTTTGCAAGACCTGTGCTACCTCTTTGGTACAAAGTATACCAGAGAGTGAACCTTGGATTGAATTAATTGTCTTTCATCTTGGAGAGATTCTTCATGCAGAGAGTTCAGTTTGCTTAGATGGTAATTTCGTATTGAGATCAATTTCAGGCCAGCCTCTAGCACTGCCAAGTCTTATGTAACCAACAGAAGCTGAGCCTTCAACCAGCTTCCATATGCTGTAATGAATGAAATCAGAGGTCCACTGCAGATAGTTCTTTAAAAGACAAGTTCTCACTCTCAAAATCTCTAGGAAAAAAATAACATATTTTCTGGGGACAGATAGAATTATGAACTTTATTGAGCTTATCTACTGGAGTGAAAATAATGTCTGCACAAAACCATGTTTGTTACTATTAACTTCTGCACCACAATTAAAATCAAAAGAATTTTTAAAAAACTGTCAACTCCATCAAAATTCACTACTTCAGAATTCATATCTTCTTTAAAGCCATAGTAGCACTTCAATATGATTAAGACTCAAATGATGAAATTTGGTTGGTTGGAAACTTAATTAAACCTCCAGCTTTTTCTTCTTTTTTTTAGTATAAAATTTTTATATCTAGAATTAGCCAGCCGGACTCAGTTTAGATGATCCCAATTTTGTTGGCAATGTCCAAAGCATCACAGTCTGGAGCCAGTCGAACATATGCCCTCTTCTCCCCATCAGACCTGATCAGGGTGTTGACCTTGGCCGTGTCAGTGTCGTAGAGCTTCCTCACAGCCTGTTTGATCTGGTGCTTGTTGGCCTTGATGTCCACGATGAACACAGGTGTATTGTTGTCTTCCGTCTTCTTCATGGCTGACTCAGCAGTCAGGGGGAACTTGATGATGGCATAGTGGTCAAGCTTGTTTCTCCTAGGGGGCGCGCTTCTGAGGATATTGAAGCTGCCTTCAGAGCCACAGGGTCTTAGGTCTCCAGAAGGTGGGTGATGTGTGGATCTTCTTTTCTTTGTGGCTATGAATGCCTTTTAGCACTGCTTTCTTTGCCTTCGCAGCCTTTGCCTTTGGCTTTGGGAGGTGCAGGGGCTTCCTTCTTCACTTTGGGCGCCATCTTCGTGAAAAGGCCCTCCACCTTTTTCAAGTAGATTTATAAACAGGAAAAATTGTGTTTTTTAGCAGAGATCAGTCCACTGGAATTACCAACACTGGACAGCTGTTAGAGTATTAAGAGTCTGGAGATCATAAGAAATGCAGGCTCCTTTAGACTGTCTTCTGGTGTTCTTTCTTCCCAGAGATTTGTGGGTGTGTGGAGTAATACAAGCTACTGCAGCCTTGGTGAGAGTCTAGTTCTTCATCTCCACCAGTAGCAAATTGCAAGCGACACTGCCATTAAGTCTTTTGATGCTTTTCCTGCCAATTAAAGTATTTCTGCAGGGAAGTCTCACTCCAGGATGCCTGTGCTGTGCACGGCTGCAGTCCTGCAGCCCGCATGTCCCTGGCTGATCGCCCTAGGTTTCAGGTGTCGTTGAAGATGGTCCACCAGACCGCAAAACAGCTCTCTGCAAAAGAAAACCATCTTTGTCTTGGCCTTTCTGGGGTCCTCCCCAGCCTTACTGCCAGCCTTTCAATTCTGCAGAAGCTCAACCAATCCAAGCAGATAAGGGCTAGTCAGACACCCAGTGAGATCCCACCGCTGACTCCTCCTTAGCACTGCCATCATACTGCTAGAAATAAGTATTAACAAGAAGTTATTATGTGTCATGCTTCTTAAGAAAACACCCCTGCCCCTTTCCTAGTTTAGAGAGATTATGTAGTGACATATATACCACAGTATCCATGTGGCATGAATAGTGGCATTCTTTTACTTAGTGGTTCTTGAGGGTGAAGCTCTGGGGGCCTCCAGAGTCAGGCATGGAGGACTAAAGCCAGGTCTCACCTTGAAGTGAGTCTGTAGAGAGGACCTGCGCCCCCACTGCTCTAGAGCTTGCTGATTTGGCTTGTCATATATTTTTCCTTCCCAGGTACTGGCGGCGGACGTTGGGCATGCAGGTCCGCTATGTTCAACATGAAGGCTACCAGTTCTGTTATTCCTTCCGCGGCAGGCCTGGACGCACACCTTCCATCCTCATGCTCCACGGGTTCTCTGCGCACAAGGACATGTGGCTCAGCTTGGTCAAGGTGCAGTAGAGAAAAGGGTTTCCACTTGGACATACAGTCATCAGCAATGGTAGAAAGCAAAGGAAAACCAGAACTGTGGCTCAGGTTATCTTAAAACTAATGTAATATTTATTTATTTTTATCAGACAGAATTTATTGAGTTGAATGTTATTTGTAAAATCTGTCCCTTAGACGTCATTTCACCTTATAAGTATTTCTTAGGAAAGGTTTCTGACACTCAGCTTCACCTCAGAACTGTCATCAGGATCAAGCTTTAAAAAAATAATTTGTTCTTTTATGCTCCAAGTTTCTCCTCTTCCTTCCCCTACTTCTCCCTTTTGCCACCTCCTTATTTTTTATTTTTAGATTTTATTTATTTATTTTACAGAGAGGGGGAGGGAGCGAGAAATAGAGGTAGAGAAACATCAATGTGTGGTTGCCTCTCACATGCCCCCAACCAGGGACCTGGTCTGCCATCCAGGCATGTGCCCTGACTGGGACCCTTTGGTGACCCTTTGGTTCACGGACCAGTGCTCAGTCCACTGAGCCGTGCCCGTCAGGGCTCTGTTGGCTCATTCTTCTCCCCTCCCTCATCCTTACCTCCTTGTTCTGTTTTTGCTTTTTTTTTTTTTCTTCATTAGCCATTTAGAGAAGTGATCTTCATTTGACAGCTTTCTGGGATAGCTTTCTAAATCACTCACTTTCTGTCCTGGTTTACTGGAGTGTAGCAACTTCCTTTACTTGAGAAGAGTGACCAGCTGGTGATGGTGGGGCTGGGAGAGGCCTTGGGAGGGAAGCACCAAGGCTCCCACCTCAAGCAGGACCATGCCTGAATGATCTCAGGGATGATCTACACCAGAAGGAAAAGGCCCACACGTCCTCTAGTTACTCATGTTCTTATTTCCAAGTTCCACTCTGAGGACAGCCATCCTCGTGCCTTAATGAACCTTTCACTTCCTGTCCCCACTTCAGATAAGCAACTTAAAAAAAAAATTTTTATTGTAGTTCAATTACAGTTGTCCTGGTTTTTAAAATCTTTTTTTAATCTTTTAAAAAAGATTTTATTTATTTCATTTTAGAGAGAGGGAAAGAGAGGGAGAGAAACAATGATCAATTGCCTCTAGAATGCCCCCCAACTGGGAACCTGGCCTGCAACCCAGGAATTGATTGGGAATTGAACCGACAACCTTTCAGTTTGTAGGCTGGTGCTTAATCCACTGAGCCACACCAGCCAGGGCCAGATAAGCATCTTTCATATAATTGGGTATTTATTTATTGATAACTGATGTTTCTGAGTTTCCTCGTTAAAAGTGGCACACATTTAAACCAAAGAAGGTGTTTTAGGATAATAATCACCCCAGGAATTATACCTTAATGCAAAAAAAGTTGAAAGCAGAATCAGGGTGATCAGACATGGTTCTTAAAGAAAGACTTACTCCTGTGGGCTCTGGAATGGCCAGGGCTCTAGGAGAACAGAACCAGCCCTTCTAGTTCCCAGTCCATGGCTGAATGGCTAGGTAAGTGTGGAAGGGATGGGGCTAGTACCCGCCAGCTGGTGTCAAAAGTGGGAGTTGTATACCTGCTGCCCAGGCCTTTCTCCCCCTTTTTCAGTCATCCTCCTGGTCCCCTTCCATCTATGTATTTATTAATCTTTGGGGGCCTCCGCTTCCTATGAGGATACTGGCAATGCTCATTCCCATCAGAATTTACTTAGGGTAAAACTCTGGGTGGCCCAGGACCATATATCCCCAGGGTTGGCTATCCAGGATACTTGGTAAGTAGGTGCAACTTTCCCAGGAAAGTGGGCAGACATTGTCTGCACACCACATACTGACTTTCTGGGCCTGTGTGTTCTCAGTTCCTTCCGAAGAACCTACACTTGGTCTGCGTGGACATGCCAGGACATGAGGGTACCACCCGCTCTTCCCTGGATGACCTGTCCACAGACGGGCAAGTCAAGAGGATACACCAGGTAAACAAGGCTCCACCGAAAATTGCCCAGATTATGGGTATTGTCTGCCATTGCATGCCCAAGCCTGGAGAGCAGTTAGAAGAGTTTTGTACTGACTCATAATGAGTCTTCAATGCATCCTGTCAAGTTATTGCAAAGTGGCACCCTAGTGGTATCCTTGGTCCACTCTGGAGGGCCAGGGCTTATTGCAGCCTGTTCTCCTATACACCTGTTGCAGTTGTTTGCAACGATCTGAGCATTTTCTCAGCTCTTTGAAAATGGAGTTCAGTATCTCCCAATACCATTTGCCTAGAGTCTGTTTTTCTGCTTACCAATTACATGGTGACAGCAATAGCCCTTCTGCCTAGTTACGGAAGATGGAGAAGGTGAACTTTTATTTTGTTCTATTTCAGTATCAATCTTTAGCCCCTCTCTGGCTGGGCTTTCATGGTCATGGAGCTCATAGACCATTTCAGAATTTAGTAGTTCAAAAGCTTCAAACTGACATTAGATGTTTTCCCCAGACAAGGATATGTTTAATGCGTCCCCCCCACCCCACTAAACTGTGTGTCTTAATGAGGTCAGGAACCTTGTCTCTTTGACTCTTTGTTGTATCTTTGGTGATTGACTGTAGTTCCTTACACATAACAGGTATCCAGTTAATATTTTTTAGATAACTGATGTTTATCTGAAATGCCAGTGGATAGTTGGTTGGATGGATGATTGGATGGACAGATGGATGGGTAGATAGTTATATAAATGGATGGTTGGATGGATGAGAAGGACTTTAAATTAGGGCAGGAGTCAGCAAACCATGGCCCATGAGCTGTATCAGGCCAACTGCCTAATTTTGTAAGTGAAGTTTCATTGGAACATAGCCATGCTCATTCCTTTATGTACTGTCTTTAGCTGCTTTTGTGCTACAGCAGCAGAGTTGAGTAATTGTGACTCATCATACGGCCCATGGAACAGAAAATACTTACACTCAGGGCGTTTATAGAAAAGTTTGCTGACTCACAAATAAGGAGAATCTTTGTTGGGTTTGTGCTCATAAATGACCCCTCAGTCACTTGTGCCAGATAAAGATACGTGCACACCTGTCTCGGGTTCTTCTGGGTAATGGGCCTAGTAGAGTTTCAGACCTCCTTTCATCAGTACCCCTGTTCACTGGTCTCCACAGGCAATAGAGGCTTTTTGCTCTGTAATCACTGTTGTCACTGTCTACGGCTCAATAACCAAGCCCCCTTCTCATTTTCCTTTCCAGTTTGTGGAATGTCTCAAGCTGAACAGAAAACCGTTCCACCTGATGGGTTCCTCCATGGGCGGCAACGTGGCTGGGGTGTACGCTGCTTACTACCCATCAGATGTCTGCAGCCTGTCTCTCGTGTGCCCTGCTGGTGAGTTACCAGGCTACAACGTCCCCATGAGTGACTTGAGCACAACAGAGTCTAATCTCTGAAGGAACAGGTGGCAGTTTCTGCTCTGACTGGTTCTTAGCATCATCTTTTGTTGTGACCTTTGGAGACAGGCAATGCTTTTATGATAACTAACCAAACAACAGTTATCTGGCCATCATCACAACACAATAACTTTTAAACTATAGAGCCAGTGTTGTTCCACAAAGAATTTGGTGGTTAATTAAAATGGGTATAGTGCTTTGTAGCAAAAAAAAAATGCTTTGAAATATAGTGAGAATATTAATATCTAACATTTATTGAGCTCTTCTGAGCTAAGCTCTTTATATAGAGGTAATTCTCACCATAGTCATAACCTTATGAGGGACAGGGACTATTATTATGCCTCTCCTCTTTTTGGCTGAAAAGTCAGAGGCCTTTATTCATTACAAGATCTTTTCTTAAAAATCAGCAAGCTTTAGTTTCTCTGTTCTTATTTGTATACGTGTCAACTTGAACTATAACATGTCCTCTGGAATCATGATCTGAAGTTGGATTTTTAAAATTCATTTTTCTTACATAAGTCTTTAAGCTTGGATGTATAATATATTAGAGAGAAAAACCTTAATTTTTTCTTTTTCCTTCTCTTGCTTCCTTTTTCTCTGGTAACTCATTGGAGTTTGACTTACATAAATTTTAAATGTACATTCTCAGTGACTTTTTACATGTGTAATTATATCCAGATCAACATATTGTTAGTAGGAACATTGAGGTACAAAGAAATTACTTTAGTGCCTGAGCCAGGATAGGTCCCGATCCTAGGCTGTCTGGCTCTAGAACCCCAGCTGTGACTTTTCTGGAAGTCCTTCTGTGTTTTCTACCTCCTTTGTATGATTCGTGTCCACTACTTGCTTTACCTACTAGAACCCAGCTTTAAGTTGAACATATATACCTTCTACTAAAACCTAGCTAAACTGGCCTTTAAAATCTTTTGGTTACTCTGAAAGTAAAAAGGACATTGAAATTGAAGTCAAGCTCCCAGTGGATTTTCTCTTCTCTTCCCAAGCACCATGTCTGAAATCATTTGGTCTTTTATGAATAAAGTTTGAAAATTGGAGAAACATCTCCTATGGAAGGTTATTAGATTTTAAATCACTTATGGAAGGTCAGACCTAACTGGCTTTTTCGAGAATATGCTGATTTGCTCAAAGAGTTTTACACCTGAGTTTCAGTTGGAAATTTTAAATTCTTTGTATGTAAAATGGAAAGGTAAACTTTTTTTACTTTGAAATAATTTTACATTTGCAGAAATGTTACAAAGATAGTACAGAGCTCCACCTGCCCTTCATCCAGGTGCCCCCATTGTTAGTAGCTCACATGCCCACAGTAAACTTGTCACAACTAAGAAACCAACACTGGTGCATCTAATGAAGTCCAGGCTTTCTCTGGACTTCATTAGTTTTTCCACTAATCCTTTTTCTGGTCCAGGGTCCAGTGCAGGATACCACATGACATGTAATCGAGGACTATTTTTTTAAATAGAAGGAAATAAATCATGTAATCTGCCCACGTGGCATTGTGAAAACCACATTATATGCCAATGTTAGATTTAAAGGAGTTACTGAATACAGGAGATGTATAATGCATGGATTTCTGCAGCCTAGAATTGAGACCCTTGCCTTTCTAAAATCTAGTTTTTCAGCTAAGTTATACACCTAGAAATTTGCTTATTGTTGGAAGTGAAAATTAGTTTTGCCCTCCTGTATACACCAGCTTGTGTAAACTCTGACACATCATGCTCTAGGGTGCAGGAAATAATGGTCCATTTCAAAGCTTTTCAGTGTCAGCGGTCGCCTGATGCCTTCCTGGAGGAAGGGACACTGTGCAGAGGGCAGCCACTGTCCCACTGCAGGGGTGGCTCAGGATCGGACTTGCTCTCACCATGTTTTGTATATTGACCTCAAATAAGAGATTACTGCCCTGATCGGTGTGGTTCAGTTGGTTGGGCTTTGTTCTCTAAAGCAAAGGGTTGTCAGTTCAATTCCAGGTCAAGGCACATGACTGGGTCACAGGTTTGAGCCCCAGTCAGGCATGTACGAGATCAATGTTTCTCACATTGATGTTTCTCTCCCTCTTTTTTTCCCTCCCTTCCGCTCTTTCTAAAAATAAATAAAATATTTAAAAAGACAGAGAGAGATTACTGAGTGGGTCCTGGCCAAGGGGAGAAGTAGTCAGTCCCCTAAACTCTATGTTTTCTACCATCATACATTGTGTGAGATCTGCCCTCAACAACACAGATGTGAGAGGGGCTCAGGCAAGTCATCTTCTAGACTGATGCTTCTTAAACTATCGTACAGATGAGTCTTCTGACAGCTGTTAGAGTGCAGGGTCTGACTCAGAAGCTTAGGGGTGGGCTGAGAGTCTGTGTTTCCCATAGGCTCCCAGTGCTGCTGGTCCATGGACCACAGCTTGAGTCACCAGTCCCTAAAATAGCTTGAAGGATTTTTCTGTGTTTCACTTCAGAGTGTGATTTTGAACTTTCAGCAAGGATGGCATTTCCAATTAAAAAGGAATCTGGTATAAAAAAAAAACCAAACACCTGAAATATATTAGCTCTTGGCTGATACTAGAAGTTCCCTCTACAAAATGGGGGTTGTTAAGAGGATGGATGAATTGCCAAGCTGTGTATGTTTGAACCCCACAGGCCTGAAGTACTCGAGTGATAATCAGTTCACACAAGGGCTCAAAGAAATGCAGGACTTGGCCTCCTCAGGGAAGATTCCCCTGATCCCAACCAACGCGGAAGAGATGAGTGAATTGCTCCAGCTCTGCTCATATGTCCGCTTCAAGGTGCCCCAGCAGGTAATGTGATCTCAGCAGCAAAATGCCTGCTTTCTGCCGGAGGCTCAGGTGGCCAGCACCAGCTTCCTTCACGCACCCCTCCGTTTGTGCTCATCTTCATTCATTTACCCGTGTCTGTGCCGTGTCTGCAACACATCGGGTGCTGTGCGCTGAAGTGGCGAATAAATAACATGGAAGTGTTCCTGGGTGGACACAGGCTAGTGGGAGGCTGATAGCTAACAAGTAAACACATGATTACAAATTATAATACATTTTCTAGGGGACATGAAGCTGCTGCAGTGGGTAAAAATGGGGAAGCAGAGGAAGAATTAATAATCCTCTTTGAGGGAATAGCATGTTCAGAAGTGAGGAAAACATAGGCAAGTTCTGACACTAGAAGGATCGCAGGGCAACTGGAGCCTTAGAGCATGAGGACAGAATGGGATGGATGACGTTGGAAGGGAGGGACAGGCTAAACCAAAGAGTCTCCTTTTTTTGTTTTTTAAATCTCAGGACTACTTTATACTCTCAAAAATCATTGAAAGAACCTTTGTTTGTGACAGTTATAACTATGGATACATTTATCATATTAGAAATTAAAACTCAGAAAACTTAAAACAGAGTCACATTATCCCTTGGTATGTAGGTCCTGAAAAACAATATGCTTCTGAGCAAATGAAAGCAAAAAAGGCCAGTAAAATTAGTATTATGAAAATAATTTGACCTCACACTCCCAAGATCCACTTGGAGAACCACTGGGCTAGGTCATGGAGAGCCTTACAGGTATGGGAAGGAGTCAGGGGTTTTCTAAGAACAATAGGAGAACCCCTGAAGGATTGTAGGGGAGTACAGACAGAAGTAGGGAAACCCATTAGGGTGTCCTTGGGGCTTAAAGACGATGGCTGCACGTGAAGACGATGGTCATAGGGTGGTAGAGTGGAGACAGGAGATCTGAAATGCTTTGGGAGGAAGAACAGAGAGGGCTTACTGGCAAATTGGAAGTGGGAGGATGAGGGAAGGTGAGGAGTCACCGATGACTTCTGGTACTTGGATTGGATAAACATAGCATTTTCTGAATAGAAGGAGGAGAGGGAGCATGAACTTGGGAGACAAGCTAAAGGCTTCGTTTTGGGTGCGTTAAGGTCAAGTTGCCTGTGAGGCCTCCAAGTGCAGGTGTCATATACAAATGTTGCCAAGGGAAGTCTGGTCCAGAGCTAGACATTTTGAGCCACCAGCCAATGATTATATTAAAGGACCTGGGTCTGCATGAGGTCATCTTGGGAAAGAGTGGAAAACCAAGAGAGGATAATCCATGGCCAAGGCTTCTTAACAGCAAATCATCTCTCTCTGTTGTGGGAGTTGGACCCTGCCTCAGGGTGGGGTAGGTCCTGCTAGGAGGCGAAAGAATGGGCTCTATTCAGAGGTTGCGAACACAGCTCAGTTAATAGGTGTATTCTGTCTCTGAGAAGCTCCCGGAATCTGATTCTGTGGTATGTTTTATCCTTGAAATCCTTTTTAGTTGTGAAGCTGCACTGATTGCCTCCCAGCACTGATCTCTTCCCAGAATAGAGTGGACAATGTTTTTAAAAATTCCAAGTTTTGAGTTGTCAGGGATATGAAAATACTAGGAGAAAATAAATGGCAGCTCCAAAGTCTTTCCCTCCTAGAAGAGAAGGTGCACCCAAACACCCAGCCCACTGTGTCATGTTTTGTTATGATTATCTGTCTGTCTATCTGTCTGTCTATTTGTTTATATCTTCCACTCTGAGCTCTGTAAGATCAGGGACTTTGTCTTAATTGCCTGTTCTATCCCCAGCCTTTGGCATAGTACTTGCATGAAGTAGGTGTTAGGTATGGACTGGATAGATCAATGGATGCGAGGATGCCTGGATAATGCAGGGATGGGGAATAGATGTGGGTACATGCAGGATAGGTGGATGCATGAATTGATGTATATGCATGCATAGGTGATTTAGGACACATGATAGATGATTGGCTGAATGCTTGGTGGCTGGATAGGAGGATGCTGGAGAATGCAGGGATGGAGATTAGATGGATTCGTAGATGCAGGTAGATGGATACATGGGTAGACTTATGCATATATGATTCAGAGATGTGGGAAGCATGGATGGATAGGTGGGTGGAGCAGAGGTGATGGAAGGATGGATGGATGCAAGATGGATATGATGCCTGGGTATAGAATAGACAGAAAAAAGAAAATGTCTGATGCTGAGTACAGTGCATTGGGCAGCTTACCATTGGTCTCACCTCTGGACTTCCACTTCTAATACTGGTTAGATTCTAGTCCTGCTCCAGAGGGTTGGTTTAGTCCAAATCAGTTATGGCTGATTTTCCCACTTCAACCCATGCAATGGAGTTCTGAGTGCCTTCAAGAGGTTCCAACCACTCCCAGGCAGGTGAGAGCAGTACTGGCTGATAATGTGAACCCTGGACCCTACCTCTAGAGCCCTGAAGCAAGAGGAAGAGGAGGACTGTGTACCTTCTGCCATAGCATGCTGTGGTTCAGGGTCTGGGTTCAAGAGATCTGGCCTGTCCATTGCTGCAGCCTTCATAGACCTCAGCAGGGACGGAAAAGACAGTGTCAAATAATAAGCAAGGGACTTTGGAATCTTCCCAGATATTCCCAATAGTTTCTTTTTTGTTAAAGAGGCTCATCATCCCCAACAGTTTAATTTTTTTAATAGACTTTATTCTGCATTTGGATATTATTGAGCAATTACTTAATGTTATGCTGTATCATGGGAATTTGTGGACAAGGCCTTGAAATTTTTGATAATACCATGAATATCTAGACTTTTTATTTCCTTCATTGTCCCAGAGCCATGAGAAGCCTGAAGAAATGGAATCTTCTCTTGCCTTCTAACTTTGGATTATTTCTCCTTAGATCCTGCAAGGCCTTGTTGATGTCCGCATCCCTCATAACAGCTTCTACCGAAAGTGTGAGTAGCCCTTAAGCTTTGAGCTGTGATGAGTGAGGCTTTGTGGGTGACTGGCTTTTATTTCTAACATTCTGAGTCTGCTTTCTCAAGCCCCTGAAGAGAGGAAGTGGTGGCTTGAACTCGATGACTGTCCTATACTGTACATGGGTGCACACGGGCACAGCCCAGCATTTGCTTACTTTGTTTTCTTTTTCTAAAAAGTGTTTTTGGAAATCATCAGTGAGAAGTCGAGATACTCCCTCCATGAGAACATGGACAAGATCAAGGTCCCAACGCAGGTCATCTGGGGGAAACAAGACCAGGTATGTAGTGTGTCCCTGTGCCAGTAACTCCAGCATCTGAGGAAAAGCAGGTGGCTGTGTGTATAGTTGGCCTGGCTGGCTGGTTTCTGATACCAGGAAGAGGTGGGATACACCCAGGTCAGGTGCCAGTGTATATGGCAGCATCGTTCTGTGAGGTGAGAGCAACAACATTGGTTTTTTAGAATGAAAGTCAATTGTAAATCATTTTTACAAATTATTTTTATGAAAGCCATATAGTCACATGGTATAAAGAACTTCAGAGACTACAAAAAGGTTTAAAATGAAAATCCCACATCCCAATTTCCATTTCCTTGAGGCAACACTTACTATTCTGTGTATACAAGTTTTTTAAATTTTCTAAGGCAGGGGTTGGCAAACATTTTCTGTGAAGGGCCAGATAGTAAAAGTTTTTGACTGTGCAGGCCACATGGTCCGTCACAACTACTCGACTCTGCTGCGGCAGTGCCGGCACAGCCGTAGACAACATGCAAGCCACTGGCATGGTGGAGTTCCAGCGAACCTTTTTTGACAAAACCCACAGCTCTCTGTGTTTGCTTAGAGACCAGAAGCCAGCACTTTAGTTCTTTTTCCCATCTTGCAAAATGGCGGGTGAAAAAACTGAGAAGCTAGATACTAAGGAGAAATCTGAAACCAAGAAGGCTGATGCTGGTGGCAAGGTTAAGAAGTGTAACCTCAAGGCCAAGATGCCTAAGAAGAGGAAGCCCCACTGCAGCCGGAACCCTGTCCTGGTCAGAGGAATCGGCAGGTATTCCCAGTCAACTACGTATTCCCCTAAAGGCCGCGTACAAGAGGAAGTATTCTGCAGCTAAATCCAGGATTGAAAAGAAAAAGAAGGAGAGTTATGGCTGCTGTCACTAAACCAGTTTGTGGCAATAAGAATGGTCGTACCCAAGTTGTTAAACTTTGCAAATTGCCTAGATACTATCCTACTGAAGGTGTGCCTCAAAAGCTGTTGAGCCATTGCAAGAAACCCTTCAGTTAGCATGTGAGAAAACCACGGGTCAGCTTCACTCCCAGGATCATTATGATCGTCCTCACTGGAGCCGCAGAGGCAAGAGGGTGGCTTTCCTGAAGCAGCTGAGCAGTGGCCTGCTTGCTACTTGTGACTGGACCTCTGGCCCTTAATCGAGTTCCTCGTCGTAGAACACACCAGAAATCTGTCATTGCCAACTCCACTAAAACTGGTATCAGTGGTGTGAAAATCCCCAAGAATCTCACCAATGCTTACTTCAAGAAGAAGCAGCTGTGCAAACCTAGACACCAGGAAGGGGAGATCTTCGACACCGAGAAGGAGAAACACAAGATTATAGAGCAACGCAAGGTTGATTGGGAAGCCATGGACTCGCAAATTCTGCCAAAAATCAAAGCTGTCCCCAGCTCCAGGGCTGCTTCTGCTCTGTGTGTGCCCTCACAAATGGGCTTCATCCTCACAAAATGAAGTTCTAAATTTCTTTTGAAAAACCTAATTAAATAACTGATCTGTTAAGAACAAAAAACAAAAAAAAAACCCCACAGCCAGCATCTACCTATTCCTTTTCTCAGCATGCACACATATGCATAAAGAAGTTTTTATCTGTAAGTTTTTCAAACATGCTTTATACACTGTTTTGTCCCTTCATAGTTGTAAGAAATATATATCTTGGAAATCATTTCATATCAGCCCATACAGATCCACTCATTCTATTTTTTTAAATATTTTGAAATAATTTCTAATTTACAGAAAAATTGTAAGAATAGTACAGAGTACTCCTACTTATGCTTTACCTAAATCCCTCCGCTTTTAACTGCTTTATGAGGTAGGATGACACAAGTGTCACCTAGTTGTGCGCCCCACCAGAACCCAGTTGTAGGGTACTCTGTCACTCCCCAAAGTCCCCCTCACTGTCCTCTGCAGTCATCTCTGCTCTCACCCCAGACCCTGCAACCACTCATCTGTTTTGTTTCAATAGTTTTGTCTTTTTTAGAATATTCATATAAATAGTGTCATGTAACATGTGACCTTTTGCATCTGGTTCATTTTACTCAAGCATGTTTTCGAGGTTCACCTGCGTTGCAATAGTTCATTTTTATTGCTGAATGTCATTCCATGGAATCTGTTACCCTACTTTATTGATTACTAGAGTTAACATCTGCCACACTGGCTTTGGCATTCTCATCCATCTAGAAGTATGTACTTTTGGACCATTTGGAGTAGGTTGCTTACATTAGGTCCCTTTATCCCCAATACGTCAGGGTATATTTACTAAGAACAAGAATATTCTCTCACATAACCACAGTACATTACCACAGGCAGGAAATTTAACATTGATGAGGTACTTTTATCTAATCTATGATCTGTATTTCAAATTCATCAGTCATTTCAGTAATATCCTACACAGAACCCTCTTCCTCCTGGCCCCTGAAGCAGGATTGGATCCAGGGTCACATACCACAGGTCATGTCTCTTCAGTCTCCTTTGATAGGAAATGATCCCTTAGTCCGCCTGTGTCACTCATGATGCTGAAGTGTTTAGAATTAAAGGCCAGTGATTTTATGAAGTGTTTCTCAGTTTCAGTTTGTTTGTTCCTACCTCCTGATTAAATTTAGGTTATACTGTATTCCCTGGCTGAAATATCTTGTGAGTTACGAACGTTAGATCCTCAGACACACAGCAGGGTGTTGCCTGATTTCTTCATTGTAGGTTTACTGTTTCTCCCCTTGCAGCCAGTCAGCAGGCCGTGGGAAGACACTTTGAGACTATGCAGATAGACTGCTCCTTATCGAACATTCCCTTTAGATTCTTGCCCGAAACAATGTTTTATATCCTTCTTTTTTTTAAGAGCTGTATAGTATTCCATTGTCTGGGTCTGCTATCATGTTTTAATGAGTGCCCTTCTGACAATCATTCAGGTCATTTCCAGCTTTTTGCTATTTTTTTTTAAATATGGAACATTTCATGAATTTGTGTGTCATCTTGTGCAGGGGCCATGCTAATCTTCTCTGTATCGTTCCAGTTTATAGTATATCTGCTGCCGAAGTAACCACAGCTTTCTGCTATTAAACGGGAGCTCAGTGAGCACCATTATGCATGTGCTTGTAGAATGTGAAAGCATACGTGAAGGGCAAATTCCTAGATGTATCACTGGGTCAAAGAGCTTGTATGTGCCTTTTTAAATTTTAGTAGGTTTTGTCGGATGGCTTTATGTTCCTTTGGGAGGGCTGTGTAACGAAGTATCGCAAACTGGGTGGCTTGAACAACAGAAATTGATTGTCTCTCAGTCCTGGGGCTAGAAGTCTGAAGTGAAGGTGTCAGCAGGTTGGTCCTTCTGGGAGTTGGGAAGGCGAGTCTGTTCCATGGCTTGCCCTAGCTCCTGATGGTTTGCTGGCAATCTTTGTTCTTCCTTGGCTAACAGGTGCCATGCCTTCATCTTCACATGGCATTTCCCTGTTCCTCTGTGACTCTGTGTTTAAATGTCCCCTTTTTGTGAGGAGGCCAGTTTTATTGGATTAGGGGCCCACCCTGTTACAGTATGACCTCATCTTAACTAATTACATCTTCAATGATCCTGCTTCCAAACAAAGTCACATTTTGAAGTACCAGTAGTTATAACTGCAACATATAAATTTGGGGAAGACACAATCAATCCATAATAAACCCTTCAAAGAAATACACATTTATATCCAAAAGCTCCTTTTTCCCTTTTTTAGAAAAACTTATTGATTGATTTTAGAGAGAGGGAAACATTGATTTGTTGTTCCATTTACTTACATATTTATTGGTTGTTTCTTGTATGTGCCCTAACTAGGGACTGAACCTGCAACCTTGGTGTATCAGGATGATGCTCTAACCAAATGAGCCACCCAGCCAGGGCCAAAAACTCTTTTGCTTTGTTTATAAAGTTATTCTAAAGTTTAATGCAAGAGGAGGCAGTGAGAAATGGCCCACAGGCAGACAGAATTACAGTGTATATTAGAGAATGTCCTGGAGTCTTTGCTGTTGAATATTATGAGGAAAGGATATTATAGAAAAGCTGTCCCCATTGAGACAGTTTCTCTAAGGACCCCAAGGTGAAAGCTACCAGTGTGAGCCCTGCCAGGGCAGCAGCATATACCAACTGTGTCTGCTGGTGAAAGCACAGGCATGATGTCAGGCTATAGCTGCCAAGGCTCACAACTATGGTGGATGGCTCAGGAGAGGAGCCAGGAGTAGCAGCCAGGCCCTCACTCACCGCCCACTGTGTGTGCGGGAGCAGGAGCTGGAGCAGGAGCAAGGAGCAGTGATGGCATCCACAGAGTGCAGCTGCCCCGAACAGGCCAGGTGTGGCCCCGGCTGCACAGTGCAGAATGAGGGTGTGGGGAGGAGGGGGTGCTCATGTGCTCCTTGATGCAGCAGCCAAGATGCTCAAAGAAGCTTTGTGTGCCCCTGAGAAGTGGGACTCAGGCTAGGCCAGCGGGAGTCATTCAATCAGAAATCAGAGGCAGAACAATGAAGGCCTTTCTTCATTCTAAAAACCCCAAAGATAATTTCCGTTTCTCAGGCACCAACAAAGAGAGAGAGCTGAGAATCCATCACCCTGCAGAGATACTGCAGAAACTAGATCACTGGCCTTGGAGTCTGGAAGTCTGGAGTCCAGCCCTGCCTTTGCCCTTTATCAGCCTGTGACCTTGAGCAAGTCACTCGGCTGCTCTAAATCATAGATTTCTCTTCTATTACTGGGGTGACTGTGAGGCTGAAGTGAGACAACATACAGGGTGGGGCAAAGTAGGTTTACAGTTGCTCATATGGAAAATAATACAATAATTAACAATGCAAGAATAAACTCTTTCATGTATTCACAAATATAAACCCAGTTTTGCCTTACCTTGTATATGCAGGTGATCTTTCTCCAATTATCAAAAATAAACAGAAGTTACTTATTATTTACGTCCTTTGCCTCTGATAGCTGGCTTCTGCCCAAGGTCCAGAATCGCCTCCAGGACTCTGGGAAAAGAGCCTAACATTCCATGGGCTTGCTGTAAATATGATCAGATCCTTATGTGTTTTGTGGACCATCCTGAGGGCAGAGGCTTCAGGGCCCTTTATTTCATGGCCTTATGCTACCCGAGCTGGCTTTTTCCTACTCTGTCAACATTTGGTGTCACAGGCCCACCTCCAGCCAGGCGGAATTCAGTCTCCCTCTTCTTTGGACCCCTGTAGGCCGGCTGCGGTACTGCACACCTGCAGGGGAGCTGTGAGCACAATTGTCTTGTGAAAGACGCCGCTGGCTCTGGCAGTACACAGCCACACAACTGACCCTGGCAGACCTTCCTGAGAGGATTTCCGCACATGCACTCAAATATTTCTCCTCTATGTTCAGTGCACCAGAAGGGGATTACTTTGGGGAGATAAGGTGTATTTCTCTCTATGTCCCCTCTCCCTGCCAGCGCAGTGCCTGCTACAAGATACCCAGAGTACACAGAGAACTAGTGGGCAAGAAAGTGAATGAACAAACCAGCGAGGATGAACCTGCCAGCTGACTGACTATACATTTAAGTCAACTAACAGATATTTACTGAGCACCTAGTATGTGCCTGATGCAGTGGGGACCAGGACAGGCAGGATCTGCCTCCAGCATCTTACAGTGCACCTGGCACTATAACACATGGCAGGGCTGGAACCTGGGGGAGGTGTGTCATGTAATGCAGGTTTAATATTTTGTTTATTATGGATCTTTTTGTACTGACATTTATTTATTTTTTTTACATATGGCATCAAAATAGTATTTATCTTGATGACTGAGTTTTTTGGCACCTGCTTAAATTTTGTGCCAGAGGCAAGTGCCTCACTTCCCTCACCCTTGTGAGGATGAAGGAAAATTCACCATTTGTCTGAATGTCCTGCCAATAAATAGCTGATATGGTTCCCACAGATGTGCATACATAGCTCATAAGGACCCATCCAGCTGTTTCACGTGGGTGACCATGGGAATGCTGGGTTTGACAGCATTAAGTGTCAAAGCTAGATGCTCAGGTGGGTGTTTCTGCTTGTGAGTTCCAGTTTCTTACCTCTATAGGATAGACATTCCATTGGGAGTTTCTACTTTTTCATGCTTGGACCTATTGACTCCACCTGCATCTCCTCTGTGTCTGTTTCCATAGTAACTGGGCTTGACTTCTCCTCAGACAGTTGCCACTGCAGCCTTATCTGTGAATGAGTGACAGTCAGAGGGGTTCGATTTCTCTATGGGGTGCTCTCCTCTCACCAAGTTCCCTGTTAGCTGTTTCTTTTTGGGCCCAGGGGTGCTCTGCATTCTACTTACCCCTTTTCCAAATGGGTGGGAAATCTTGATTTTAATGATGTGGAATGATGAGAAAGAAGATCAAAAACAGATGGCACTCGAGTTCGTTGGGGCTTTGCTTTTGCTGTTAAGAATGAGAGAAGGGGCCTTGTCTGGGATGAGTGGAAGGTGAGGGTGATTAAGAGAAGGGGTGTGAATGCAAGTCCAGCGCCAAGCAAGGGTGCTGGGGAGGAAAAGTGAGTTGGGCTGGCATAACAGCGAGGCAGCCCACATGAAAATGAAAGGAAATGAGTTGTTTGTAAAGTGTCCACCCCAGAAAATGGTGGCTTTCACATCAGAAAAGCATTCCTCGCTATATACAAACCTCAGGGCTGGGATCACAGAGCTCTGGAGACCTTAGAAGAGAACTTTCTAGCATGTGGTCATTAGTAATTAGTGTTCACCTCTTGTATCTTCCCCGCGTCCTTCTCACAATTGGCCCACCCCAATCCGGCCATGAAGTGCATTCTCCAGGCCCAGCCTGATCATGTCACTGTCCTTCACACAGCCCCATGGCCCCCCTCTGCCCTCAGATAAAGGCCCGGCACCCAACATGGTTGGAGGAGAGGGCCCCCTCCTCCCCTCCTATCTCTCCCACCCCCGTGTCTTCCCCACTTCCTCTATGCTGTGTCTCAGCACCTAGATACTTGCTATCCCTTATACTTGCCATGGACTTCCACTGTCTTCCGTGAATTCTACTCCTCTCTGCTCCTTCAGCTTCCTGGACCCTTCCCCATCAGAACCCTTGTGACATCACACTGCATTTGTCTGCTGACCTCTCTGTCTTCCCTACCAGACCAGAACCTCCTCATAGGCAGGGCCTGTAGTTTTCCACTTCAGTAATGCTGGCAGCATCACAACTCCTGGCACTGAATTGCAGTATAAAACATGAGACATGCCGTCACTTCTCTCAGAGAGCCGTAAGCCCTAACACTTAAGTGGCTTGGTCCTAAAAACCAGATCTCAGTAGGAGTTCTGTCCACTGAGTGTACCCAGGTATTTGAATCTTTTCCATGTGGTTTCCTTTCTTGTCCTGCAGGTGCTCAATGTGTCCGGGGCAGACGTGTTGGCCAAGTCGATCGCCAACTGCCAGGTAGAACTTCTGGAAAACTGTGGGCACTCAGTTGTGATGGAGAAACCCAGGAAGACAGCCAAGCTCATCGTCGACTTTTTAACTTCTGTGCACAATCTAGAAAACAACAAGAAGCTGGACTGAGGCCTGGACTGCAGCCTGCAATCCACACTCTACATCTGCTCCCACCTCCCAAATCTGATGCAGCCACACTTCTCAGGGATCCTGCCCCAGCAGTGTTCAGAGCACCAGCATCCCTGAGGAAGCCAATCCCCTGTCTCCAGTCAGATCCACAGAGCTTTGGGGGCTACAGAAAAATCTCCAAGATGTTCTTCACAAAATAGGAACTCATATGGGACAAAATAAGAAAAGCTAGCCTTCAGATCTACCAAGAAGTCCAAGTTCATGTCGCAAAGCAGCCACCTCAAACCATAATCACCCAGGACATCATTTTCTTTAAAACATTTCTTACAGACTGAGACTCGAGGTACTTCTGTTGCTTCAGGTGTTCTTCCCTGCATGGTCAGTGGCTGTTGTAGGAACATTAGTCCCTATTTGCTGAGCCTGTCTTGTTTGTATCTTAAGTTTTACATAGAGACCCAGTCCATCTGCTGAAAGACCAGGTTGGAGAATGGTGAGCTGCAGAAAATATTTACAAATGCATATATTGTCCCACCTTGGCCAGTCCTGGGAGCAGCAGAGGACATACTGACATGTGGGGGCTTTGATCAGCACCCCCGAATCAGGTGTACCGTGAGGGAACTCAGACACGCCCCAAGTGAAGAACACCTGGCAGGGTGGGTTTCCTGGGAATAGTGTGGTTTTATGAATAGGACTAATGAAGCAATAATGTTCTAGGGATTTAAGTAACCGGACTTGAGTTCTAAGTAATCAGACACAGAAGCACTTTGTGGGCCTGTTTTCCATGTTGCTGTGCTACTGAAAACCCTGGGGTGTAACATACGGTTGTTAATGAATTCTGTGAATTCTGTGAACAGTAATGTGATTGAAAATAAGTCTAAATAACTGTAAGTGATCGCAGTGACATGAAACAAGTGTCCTAAGCCTAGATCAACAACATGCAGACAGTTGCTATTTCTAAGCTCTTAATTTTGCGCAATGTGGGCAACTTTTCTGTGAACTGTGTTATGTGTACAAGGCTTACTCTATAGGCGTTGGAAGGCCTTGCTTGGGTGATTTACTAGGTTCATTTTAAGAAATCATGTTTAAAATTTTTATGTGATTGAAATGGTACATCAAAAACAGAGGCAAGACTCATCAAAATTTTCCTTTTGACCTTCTTCTGTTGCATTTAGGAATCCAAAAATCCTCAGGAGCTTGACTCTCTCAAATCATTTTACAGAGAATCTCTCCAGCCAAGTAATTCTGGAAATAAAGCAAGATGAACTTAAGTTTAAATTGGAATTCAGGACTTGGTCTGAATATTTTAATTTATCAGAAAAGAGTAAGGCTGGGTAGCTTAGTAGGTTAGAGTGTCATCCTGATACATCAAGGTTGTGGGTTCAGCTCCCTGTCAGGGCACACATTTATACAAGAATCACCCAATGAATGTATAAATAAGTGGACCAACAACTCTATGCTTCTCTCTCTCTACCCCCTTCCTCTATCTAAAAATAATTTTTAAAAAGTGAAACAAGATATGAAAATATGATGTATCAGACTTGTGGGACGCAGCTAATGCAGTGTGCAGAGGGAGTTTTATAGGCCTCTATATATTAGAAAAGAAGAAAGGCTGAAAAATCAGTAATTCAAGCTTCCATTTTAAGAATTTAGAAAAGAAATAGTAAATCAAAACCTAGAAAAAATAGAAGGAAATAGTACAGATGAGAAAGAAAATCAGTGAACTAGAAAAGAAAGTAGATAGACATGCCACTTATTCCCATCTCCCAACTTCACCAAAAGTTCTGAGCAGAGGCAGGTTCTGGGAGAGGGGGTTAGTCTTGATGGGTCTAGGTGATGAGAAATGGTTTCCTCAGGGTCATCGAAGAGGCCCAGATCTGGATCAGAACCTCAGGTCAGAAGCCCTGCAAGGTGGGAATAGTCAAGGGCTCAAATAGAAGACAGACTTACACACAAGGGCAGGCCCATCAAACTGCTGTGTCTCCTGCATCAGTTGTTCCTGGTGTTACCTCTTCCCTGGACAAGAAGCCCAGACTAATGGCAAATTGAGTCCCAACCACTGCCTGCCCCTCTGCCTCTTCAACACCTGCCCAGAGGATCCATCCTTAGCATCTGTAGGCTGACTCCAGGCACTTGGGCTAGGAGCCCACTTGTGATTCCTGGGGCTTTCCACTGTTATTTCAGAAGCTTCTGGTGATAAATGACCCCTCTCTCCTTTCCAAGACTGTCATGAAAGGCACACACCACAGGGCCCAGCATGGTGTGGCTTGGGGGCAGCCAGTTGGCTATACCAGCAGGCTCTTCATAATCACAAAGGGGGAAAGTGGGGCACAAGGGGGAGCTGTGCTTTTCTGCTTTGGGTTCTTCCTAGAACAGTGGGGCCAGAATTGTGAGAGCCAAGAGAGAACCTTGAAAACCCACTTCATGGGTTTGTCACAAATGATTCTTGAATGGTCTGCTCTGACTCCCAGGCAATGCTTTCTGGTGACAGAAGAGGAGGCAGGGGCCATGTCCTGCTGCAGACCCAGTCCTTCCTTGTCCTTCCCTGTGGCTCATTTTCCAGTGATCCTGAGCTGCAATTCACCCCAGGGAACCTTTTTGGTTTGTCCAAAGGAGACTCCCAGAAAGTACTGGGAGATTGTAAGGCACGTCAGGCCAGGCTTGGAGGCACTAGTCTGTGTTTTCCATGTAGTGCCTTATCGAGCTCTCTCACAGACCTAAGAGATTCTTAAGACCTATGCCAAGGAAACCGAGGCATGGAGAGGTGAAGCGTCTTGCCCGAGGTCACACCAGTAACAAGTAGAGTGAAGCCTTTTGGTTTAGGATTGAAGGTGACTTGCAAAAACAGTGCTTTCACTGGTTCACACAAGAGCTCTCTGGCACAATTCCCAGTGGGGTCTGGGTCCTTTTTGGCTGACCTGGACGAGGCCAGTGTGTGGCAGCTTCAGCCACAAGTCACTGAGGCCACACCTTAGGTCCTTGCTAAGGATGATGACTCAGTTGTTCATTCAGCAAATAGCTAAGGCCTTCCCATTGCCCAGCCTCCTGTTGGCAGAAAACAAGCTCAGCTGGATTCCAGCATCATCCTTCTAAGGTGTGCTACAAGGAACTGCCCTCCTCAGTCCAGCCTCTATAACAACCAGGGTGGGTGTCACGCCCTCCCTGGAAGGGCTCATTCATTAGCCAGGACCCTCTTCCTGCCCCCATTCTCTTGAATTGATAATCAGTGTTTGTCTGGTTTCCTGGAGAGAAGTCTGCAGTTCTGGTTGCCCCAGGGGTCCAAATTGAACAGCAGTCAGGAGATGTGGCCCTGCTCATAGCTGCCTGGGACCAATGCAGGCGCCTTTGAGGGGGGAGGTCAGGGCACTGCACTTCTTACCAACCAGGAGCTTTCCCACTGCCTTCAGACAAACTTTAGATTTTAATTAAACATAAATGCTGAATTTAGGCTCCCTTATGTACTTGCTCAGTCCTGGATATTGATCTCAGGACAATCACAGGTTGTTTAGTTAATTAACATCACTCTAAAATGATGGGTGCACTTCCAGTCAAAATGGAGGCATAGGTAAACGCGGCTCACCTCCTCCCACAACCACAGCAAAAAATTACAACTAAACTGCAAAACAACTGTCACCCAGAATTGTCAGAAAGTCAAGCTGTAGGAAGTCCAACAACTAAGGAATTAAAGATGAAATATTCATCTAGATGGGTAAGAGGGGCAGAGACATGGACACACAGAACCAGCAGTCCCACACCCACGTGTGGTGGATAAAAAGCAGGAAGGATACCTTGGAAGCAAAGGATCCCAGCCCCACAACACGACTCCCAGCCTAGGGTTCCAGTGCCAGGAAGATAGGTCCCCATAACTTCTAGCTATAGAAACCAATTGGGGTCAGGGCAGCAGAAGAAACTATGGGATTCTCGGGAGTCTCCTCTTAAGGGGTCCACAACAGACTTACACAGACTCACTTTCTCTGTGCTGTAGTACCAGGGCAGCAGCTGGAAGGGCACCAGTGGCATACAGGGAGAAACTAAAGGGTCTGGCATCAAGAGTGAGGTCTGGGGTTCAGCTTTCTCCCAGACAAAACTCCCAAGGCCAGGCAGTGGCATTGTCCCCTTTCTGAGCCCTCCACACACAGAGCCACAGAGTGGTGACCATATTGGAGACTCCCATCAATCTGGTTCACACAGGTTGTCCCACCCTGGTGATTACCTAAGGCTCCACCCCATCCAAGTTACCCATGTACTTTTCTTCAGTAGGCCATGCTACTATGACAGGGAGTCAAAACAGCTCTGCCTGGTACATAGAAACAAACACAGGGAGGCTGCCAAAATGAGGAGACAAAGAAATATGGCCCAAATGAAAGAACAAAACAAAACTCAAAAAAAAAAAGAAAAGAACTAAACAAAATGGAGATAAGCAATCTATCAGATACAGAGGTCAAAACACTGGTTATCAGGATGTTCAAGGAATTCACTGGATACTCCAACATTATAAAAAGGACCCAGGCACAAATGAAGATTACACTAAGTGAAATAAAGAAAAATGTACAGGGAGTCAACAGTGGAGTCAATGTAGCTGAGAATCAAACCAACAATTTAGAACATAAGGAAGTAAAAAACATTCAATCAGAACAGCAAGAAGAAAAAAGAATCCAAAAAGCAAGGCTAGGCTAAGGAGCCTCTGAGACAACTTCAAATGTACAAATATCCAAGTCATACAGGTGGCAGAAGGATAGGAGAAAGAGCAAGAAAATGAAAACTTACTTGAACAGTAGTGGGGAAAAAAACTTCCCTAATCTGGTGAAGGAAATAGACATTCAAGTCCAGAAAGCAAGGAGAGTCCGAAACAAGATGGACACAAATAGGACCACACCAAGACAGATCATAATTAAAATGCCGAAGGTTAAAGGTAAAGAGTGAACATTAAAAACAGCAAGAGAAAAGCAAGAGAAAAACATTTAGTTACCTACAAAGGATGTCCCATAATACTGTCAGCTGATTTCTCGAAAGAAACTCTGTAGCTAGAAGGGACTGGCAAGAAGTATTCAAAGCAAGGACCTAAAACCTAAATTACTCTATCCAGCAAAATTATAATTGAAAATTAAAAAGCAGATAAAGTGCTTCCCAGATAAGGTCAAGTTAAAGAAGTTCATCATCACCAAGCTATTGTTATGTAAAATGTTAAAGGGACTTATTTAAGAAAAAGAAGGAAATCAAAACTATGAACATTAAGATGACAATAAATTCACAACTATCAGCAACTGAATCTAAAAACAAACTAAGCATCCTGGCTGGTGTGGCTCAGTGGTTGAGCGCAGCCTGCGAATCAAAGGGTTGCTGATTTGATTCCCAGCCTAGGGCATATGCCTGGGTTTCAGACCAGGTCCCCAGTAGGGGGCGCACAAGAGGCAACCATGCACTGACGTTTCTCTCCTTTCTCCCTTCCCCTCTCTAAAAAATAAATAAAACCTTTTTAAAAATTTAAAAAATAGAAAACAAACTAAGCAAACAAACAGAACAGAAACAGAATCATAGATATGGAGATCATTTGGAGGGTTATCAGTTGGGAGGGAGAAGAGGGAGAATGGGGGGAAAAGTGCAGGGATTTAGAAGCACAAATTGGTAGGTACAGAATAGACAGGGGGATGTTAAGAACAGTATAGGAAATGGAGAAGCCAAAGAACTTACATGCATGACCCATGGAAATGGACTAAGGGGGGCATTGCCAGAAGAAATGAGGGACGCCAGGTGGAGGGGTACAGAAGGAGGAGGGAATTGAGACAACTGTAATAGCATAATCAATAAAATATATTTTAAAATATAAAATGAAAACAGAATATAATGGATGAAGATTTTAACATCCACAGGTACAGTGCTTTGGGGGATTTCCTATACTAGTTAGAAAAGTTTTTTACTAAAAGTAGCAATTCATTGGGTCTGTTTCAGAAATGTTTGCTGAAATACTGTTTGGCCAGGTTTGGGTGCATTTCCTTTTAACTCTTAGTCTGTCTCCATGTGTCTCTGCCTCTGTCTCTCGCCTCTCTCCCACCTCTCCCCCGTCTCTGTTTCATCATCCATCTCTGTCTCATATCCGTCTCTGTCACTGATGCACACACTCACACAGACACACTGTCCCCTAACAGTGGGAAGACCGACTCTTCTGATCCTTTATCTTTTAAATTTTCCAACATCACTCCTTTAACCCTACAGCCTGGCTTTTCTCACCATCCACTTCTCTCTCCCCCTCCCACTTCCCCCGCAAGTTGGTTGATGTTCACGTGACCTCTCCATTCCCTGAAAGGAGGAAAAGAGTAGAAGGGTTTAGGAGGAGTGGGGGTTATCACATGTACGGCTCTGGAGATGTCTTCAAACTGCCGACCATGGTCAGAGCCAGGGGGAGCGAGTGCTGGGGCTGCTGTCCAGGTACCCCAGTGCCATGGGGCCTAGGGATGCTGCTCTCTGGGTTGGAAATGACCAGATGTAGGCCTGGGGTTGCCTGTGCCTGTGATGGGGTGAGGATCTTATGTGACCATGGAGGGAGAAGACATCTGGTGGCTCCTTTCTGCAACAGGACAGCCTCTGTCCCTTGGCCCCTAGAGGAATCTTTCCTTCATTAGTTTCTGGATCTTTGGTCCCTAAACCTTCAAAAACAATGACTTGGAACTTTAAGGCACATCTAAGAGTCTGCCAAGCTCTGAAGGGGACAGGAGAAGAAAGGGTTCTTGGGGGCAGAAAGTGGTACTAAGGTGACAATCCCAATGCCCAAGGTCAAAGCTGGCTGTGGGGGTGGGTAACTGGCAGAAGGGCAACTGTTAATGGGAGTATAGGTCTACAACCTCTTACCACATCTCACAGAGCCACATGTGACTCCCAATTCAGAATTTTCTGACTTTAGAAAGGCATTATGGTATGTACATCATATATTAACATAAGACCGCCAGTAGGGTCTGAGACCACCTTACACGATCAAATGTATTGTTAAAGAACAAAAATTCAACTGAGTAAATGTGAGGATCTAATCAGCTTTATTAAGCAGCTCGTGAACTGGGCAGCACCCCATCTAGGAACTAGAGAGGTGCTGTGACAAGTTGTACAGAATGGAAAGAATGGGCAGAAAGAGGGTGGAACTAAGAAGGTAAAAGAGTGGATTATTTCAATCAAGGATTCCTTTCCTTAGGGAAAGACACAGGGTTGGGGGACGGTTATCAGGCAGATTACTCAGTAGTATTGGTCAGGAAATTACAGACTGATTTGTTTAAAATCCCACTCCTGGGGGAGAAGCTGAAACTGCAATTTGGTTATTTATTAAGTTTTGGTTTAGGGACCTGGCTTAGCAAAAGTGACTCCATTTGTCCTGTTATTTCTTTTTTTTTTTTTAACAGTATTCATATTTTCTCTGCGAACTGTATGTAAATCTGCAGTAAATGGGACAAAAGCTATAAAAAGCTTTTCCTCAGTGCAGATTAAGCACTGGCACCAAAATGAAGAAAAATTTGGTTTCCAGATTTTTCTTGGATTTCAGGTGTGCAGATAAAGGAGGGGAAGCTTGTTTTCCCTGCTCCCTCTCTTCTGCCTTGGAGATGCTGATGTAAGAAACACCCAAATCTGTAGAGAATTTTTATAAGAGTTTATCTGAGCCAAACGTGATGACAATTGCTGGGAAGCAAGATGTCAAATGCTCCCCAGAATGGCAGTCTGCAGCTTATTTTATGCATTTGGAATTAAGGAGGGAACATGAGAAAATAACGTGAAGCTGGGAGAAAGCAAGCGTGGGGGGATCCAATTACAGGATAGTTAATGAGATTATGTGCTCTCTTGAGGGTGGTTGTGTCTCTGAGGAGTATTACTTCTGGCATTTCAAAGATGTGTTAACCGAGATGCATACCCTTTCACCAAAGAAGTGATAGGCTTGGAGCATGACTCTCCAGCATGACCCACCCAGTTAGAAATTTGTGATTAGATCACTCCGTGAGGTTACTTTGCCTTTCTCGCCCACTGAGAGGGGATCCTGAGGAACAGTCTAGTCTCCCAATGCAGGAGAGGTGTGCAGATCGGTGTGGTAAACAGCTCCCTCTTGTGACCATAAGGGACAAGCCCTGCTTTTTATCTAACTATGATAAAAATGAGGCCCTGTCACTTTAAAATAAAATGAATGCTGAAAAATGTGAGCATCTCCTCTCCACTCCAAACAACCCCACCCTTCCCCCAGTGGTCCATGGGGACACCTTCTAGCACACACAAACACACACGCACACTAATAAATGGTTGCTTTGGGGGGTTGTTTTTCAACGTAAATTGGATCATACTGGATATTACTGTTTCCCACTCTACACCTTGCTTACCCTTTTCCCTACCTCTATGCTTGGGAGCTCTTGTAGGCCAGAACCTACAGATACCCCAGATTCCTGTAACGGGGACGCAGAGTCCTCCAAAGAAAGTGGGGGTGTTGGGGTGTGGACCACCAATTCCCTGGGCGAGGATCTCTGAATTTTAAGAAAGGATCTTGGGCCCTCCAGAAACAGGCTGCCTACAGTGGTTATCCCCTCACCAAATTCTCTGTCCTGGGGCCTTTTTAAGAGGGAGGTTTCTAAGGAAAAGCTCCTCTGTTATGTCAATGCATTTCAGAAATGCTGGGAAGGTAAATACCCTGGCCCCAGCTCCAGCACGAGCTGGGGGGGATGACTCTGCAGGAGTGAAAGTGTCCTCATGGAGGTGGCCCGGGACCAGGGTGTCCTGCTGCTCTCCTGGCTGAGGGGCATGGTTTGGACTTAACTTCTAGCTGTTATTTTTTGTTTTTGTTTTTTACCATTAGCTGGTGAGCTGCCCTCAGAGTCCCTGTCCATAGTGGGAGATGCTGTCCTTCCCAGGTCCCCTTTATTGACTGCTGCACCCACCTGCTCTCCACCACCTGCTATGAGGGTGGAGAGCTGCAGAAGGCTCTTAGATGCCCCCTTTCCCCAGAGAACCACCCTCAGATGACTGGAGATGCCCGAGATGTTATGCCTCATTCTCTTCCTCTTACCTCCTAGGGTTACCAGATAAAATACAAGATGCTCAGATAAATTTAATTTCAGGGAAACAAATGCTTTTTTAGCATAAGGATATCCTATTCATTGCTTATCTGAAACTCAATTGTAATTGGGCAACCTGTATTTATTTTTTCTTGCTAAATTTGGCGACCCTAAAGCTGGCAGTCAATGATTGACTAGGTGAGTATGAAGACTTGGCCCCTTAACCTTCGAGGCTGAAAGCTTTCTCCTATCACTTATGCTCCGGGACTCCCATGGGGTCAGGCTAAGCTAGACTTCAGCTGAACTTGCATCTTGCTTAACATCTTCCCCTGCCCCATCCTGCTTCCCTTCTCCCTTACATGTTTCACTGGAGAGCTTTGTGTCCCTCTCCACCCGTACCTGCCAAAAATAACATCCACAAAGAACCCTGTCTCAGGCTTGGCTTCTAGGAACTCCAAAGCACTGCCTGTTTTCCAGAGCTTCCTGTTTGGTAACAATGTTCAAGATTGTCTCAAAGTGTTACCAGATCAAAATTCTTGTGCCTCATGCTTTGAAAGGCCAAAACTCAAAATGTCAGGGTTTGGAATAAGGAAAGTTTTGGTCAAGAAGATACCAACCAAGAAGATGGGGGACCTAATAGTGCCTCAAACCCATTGCTCACTGGGCTAAGTTAAGGGTTTTTAAGGGGTTGGGAGGAAGAGGTATGCTGGAGCACTGGTAGGGCAAGTTTTAACTGAAGAAACTTGGAACTTGGCCATTTATTGTAAAGGGACATGAACACTGGATCTTGCTGGACAATGGACCCTTGGCTTCTGGAAGGGTTCCAGTGTAAGTTTCAGTTATGCCCAGGTCCTTTGGTTCTGTGTGCATCAGTAAGGGTGGGGGGGTTCTTTGATTCCAGGTATGGAGGGAGGTCAAATTCCTCTCTTCTGTGCATGCCCCATCATTTTAAATGCACACTGATATGATGGCTGTCATAATACAATCTCACAAAATTGTTTTGAATGAACTTAAAGAAAACTATGCACTACTAGAGCCATCTTACAGAAAAAAACAAATGATCTTTTTAGCCAACCCAACAGGAAAATAATATGAGTAAACTATCTAGCACTTGGTGGGTCTCCCTAAATGGAAACAACAGCTGCAGAAGTTTTAACTTCTGATCATTTTCATTTCCTTTGTCCTGTCTTCACAATCCACTGACATAAAGGAATACAATTTCCATGGAGAATTGTGGCTGTGGATGTTAAGAGACTGCCATTCTCCTTGGGCCTCTGTCTTTCCTTTTTCCCCCCTCAAAGTTATGAATTCTCCTCAACTTTAGCAAAATCCATTTGCGTTTGCCAGGCAGCTGGTTTAGGGAACTCTCTCCCATTCCAGAGTGTTTCCTGAGTGCCAGATACTTTACTATTTTTTCCTCACTCTAAGGGAGATGCTACTATTCTCTGTGTGACAGATAAGGAAGCTGAGTAAGTGGCGAAGGATGAACCTGGAGCAAATTTTGGCAGCTTCTAAAACCCAAGAAGCTGCCGAAAGGAAGCTGCCTTTCTTTTGAGAAAGAAAATGCCAGTCTCTGGGTCTTTGCCGATTTCCTCTACCTCTCCTTAGATCTGGAACAAGTCCTGTCTCCTCTAAGGGGTGAGGGAAGGGAAGCAGAAGCTATAGAACTGGAGAACATGGCCACAGCCAAGGACTGAAGCTTCAGTAAACAGCAGACAGTGGGATTTTGAGAAAAGAAATAGACAGAAGGTGACAGCGGGCTCAGGCTCAGCTGTGCAAGGCAACCCTTTGTCTCCAACCCAGGTAAAAGTAGCACAACCATTTATGAACTGTTTATGAACTACTGCTTTCAGTAAATATGCGTTGAGTGCCAAGCATTGGAATGCAGCGGTAAGGCAACACAGACAAGGCTCCATCTTCATGAGGCTTACACTCAAGATTTGGCAGCCCCAGCCTTTTCCAATGTACACTGTCACTCATACTGTTACCAGGGAGACTTGAGTTAGGGGGCTCCCTCTCCTTTGCTCCTGTTGCTCGCAAGAGAATTCAGGCAAAAGTGACAACACGTGTAGTGGAGATGAGATTGTAAATTTATTTATGAAATACATTTCAGGATGAAGCCGCAAGTGGGTACCCAGCTAATCTGAGTGCTCCGACTACTGGGATTTTTAGGGGTTTTATGCTTGTAGCCAGCTTCTAGGTTCCCCCTCCACCTTCCCTCTCTAGACTTTGGGATTAATATACAGCTTCAAAGGCTTTCTTTCTCAGATAATGGAAATGATACATACAGAATTTCACCGCCCCCCCATCCCCTATGCTATCATGGTTTTTCTTGTGATTTTTGAACACCTTGGCAATCTTCGCTCACCAGGCTCAGGACTGCTGAATTAATGAGTGAGACATGTCTCCCTCCCCTTTTCTGCCTTGGTTTGCTATCCATCATGCCTAACAATACTACAGAATTGGTGGTAATAAGGTTCAGTGTGGAGGGCACCATCTAGTCAGATGGCCCACTCCACCACTTATAACTATGTAATTTCTGGGCAAGTAACGTCGCTTTTTGGGCCTCAGTTTCAACCTCTGTAAAATGGGGATGATCATAACTACCTTAGGATTGTGTCCAAGTTCCATGAGATAACACATGTAAAGTTTTTTGCGTAGTGCCTTAATTGACTCAAGCCACACTTGATAAATATTAGCTGTTACTCTTATTTTTTATTTACTTATTTTAGAGAGAAGGAAAGGGAGGGAAAAAGAGGGAGAGAAACAACCATGTGCCAGAGATACAGCCATCAGTTGACTCTCACATGCTCCCAACTGGGGACCTGGTCCCACAACCCAGGCATGTATCCTGACTAGGAATAGAACCTGCAGCCTACTGGTCGGCACTCAATCCACTGAGCCGCACCAGCCAAGGCGTATTAGCTGTTACTTTTAAATACAAGTACTGTTTCATGAGAACAGAAACTGTAACTTCTTGGATTTCAATGAGTCGCCAGTACCTAGCACATAACAGTACTTAATAAATAAATACATAGACAAAACTTGGCTTACATTTGGAAATGGAACCATCTGGGTCTTTTTATGTCCACCCAAATTGAATACCTACTGTGTTGAGAGCCACAGAGGCACCTGGAGCGAGTCCTGTCCTTAGGAGGGCTTGACATAAGATGTACTCAGCAGAAAAGATGCTAGACATAAACTTGCTGACTCAATGCATGCATGGATAAATGAACGGCTGTAAAGACCGAATAAACATGCCCTGAGTTCGGTACCCCAAGCAGGTATTTGCACACACGGCTTCCTCCGAATAGGGCACCTGAGTGCACCGAGGTCGGTGGGCCTCAGCTCTACACCAGAATTCCCGCCCCAGCCCTGGGACGCCGCGCGGTGACGTCATATCCGCGACTAACTGTCGCTCATCCGGGAGGCGGAGCAGGCGGAAGCCAAAAATAAACATCCCTGGAGTTTCTTGGGCCCAGGCTCGGGCCTCTATAGGGAAGTTCCAGGCCTTGGCGGATTCTTGCCGTGAACAAGATTCAGGGAGGCGTCAGCATAGTCCGGCGGAGAGCTGGTAGGCGGAAGACCACAGCAAAGCGACAGTTTTCCTTGAGCGGGCCCAGTTGGGCGCGCTGGGATCGCTGGACGCGCGTCCTAGGCCGCATGCGCAAGGGTGGTGCTGCTTGCGGCGCGGAGCGGAGCGGGCCGGAGTACCTCTCCGCCCCGGCCGAGGTCGAAGCTAGCGGAGGCTAGGCCCAGCCGCGAAGCTGCTTGGGCCTCTGTACGACGCGGTCGCGGAAGCGGAGGCTAGCGGTTGCGAGAGCTGAACGGGACCACGAGTGCAGAGCGCATGCGTCATGTGTCAGGTGGGCGCTAAATTCGTTGCTGACATTTGTCGAACAAAGTTGTGCATGACCTAAGTGCTTTAAAAAAATAGTTCAGTTCAAACATTATATGTGTGTATGTGTATATACGTATATATACATATATACGTGTATGTAGTGAATAAGACTGATCCCTGTTTTTTGTGGGGATGGAGAGGGGGACACAATAAGAATTACATAGTTATGCTAGTGGGGGCGGGGAGAGTACGGTAAGAAAAGAGTAGAGCAGGTGCATGGGGTGGGGGAAGTTGCCATATTTGATAGCCACTGGGCCAAATCGAGGGTGAGATTTGAGCGAAGCCATGAAGGGGGCTAGGGAGTGAGCCATGTGGCTTCCTGGAGGAAGAGTATTCCCAGTATGTGGAAACGCCAGGAGCGAGGCTCAGAGGCGGGAGGGAAACTGGTGTATGAAGAAGAGCTAGGAGGCCTGTGTGGTGGAAAGGATTGAGTAGGGGAAAATGGCAGGTCATGAGGGACTTTAGCTTACTCGAAGTGAATCAGGAACAATTGCAAGATTTTAAGCAAAGGAATATCCATTAAAAAGGCTAATTTCAAGGATGTTTATGGCAATGACTGTAGAAGAGCATACATTTTTGTGGTGAGCTTGGTGTATTTGGGCTGCCCCGGAGTCAACCTTTTTAGTGTCAGGACAGCCTGTAGAGGGCAGTGTTGTCCTTGACCTTGAAGCTCAGGCCTGTGTAGCTGGAGGTGACAGCTTAGCACTTGCTCTTCAAGTCTTTTTTAAAAAATATATCTACAGTTGTCCCATTTTTTCCTTCTCTTTATTCCCCTTAACCCTTCACCACACCCTTCCAATAGCAGTCCCCCACCTTAGTTCATGTCCTTGGGTCGTGCATATAAGTTCTTCGGCTTCTCTCCATTTCCCATACTATTCTTAACCTCCCCCTGTCTATTTTGTATCTAATGTTTATGCTTCTTATTCCCTGTACCTTTTCCCCAATTCTCACCCCTCCCACTCCCACTGATAACCGTTCATGTGATCTCCATTTCTAGGATTCTGTTCCTGTTCTAGTTGTTTGCTTAGTTTATATCTATTTTTGTTTTTTAGGTTTAGTTGTTGATAGTTGTGAGTTTGTTGTCATTTAACTATTCATAGTTTTGATTTTCTTTTCCTTAGATAAGTCCCTTTAACATTTCATAGAATAAGGGCTTGGTGATGATGAACTCCTTTAACCTGACCATATCTGGGAAGCATTTTATCTGTCCTTCCATTCTAAATGAAAGCTTTGCTGGATAGAGTAATCTTGGATATAGGTCCTTGGCTTTCATGACTTTGAATACTTCTTTCCAGCCCCTTCTTGTGTGAAAGGTTTCTTTTGAGAAATCAGCTGATAGTCTTCTGGGAACTCCTTTGTAGGTAACTGTCTCCTTTTCTCTTGCTGCTTTTAAGATTCTCTCCTTATCTTTAACCTTGGGTAATGTAATTATGATGTGCCTTGGTGTGTTCCTCCTTGGGTCCAACTTCTTTGGGACTCTCTGAGCTTCCTGGAAGTCTATTTCCTTTGCCAGATTGAGGAAGTTCTCCTTCATTATTTTTTCAAATAAGTTCAACTTCTTGCTCTTCTTCCTCTTCTGGCACATGAATCAGATGTTGGAACGTTTAAAGTTGCCCTGGAGGTTCCTAAGCCTCTTCTCATTTTTTTGAATTCTTGTTTCTTTATTCTGTTCTCGTTGAATGTTTCTTCCTTCTGGTCCAAATTGTTTATTTGAGTACCAGTTTCTTTCCTTTCACTGTTGGTTCCTTGTATATTTTGCTTTATTTCCCTTTGCATAGCCTTCACTTCTTCCTGTGTTTTGTGACCATACTCAACCATTTCTGTGAGCATCCTGATTTCCAGTGTTTTGAATTCTGCATCTGATAAGGTGACTATCTCTTCCTCAAGTAGTTCTATTTTGGGGGCTTTGATCTGTTCTTTCACTTGGGCAACATTTTTTTTGTCTCAGTGCGTCCGTTATGTAGTAAGGGGCAGAGCCTTAGGTATTCAACCAGGGCGGGGCAGCCCACTTGGCTGTGCTATACCTGCATTGTGGTGCTGAATGTGGGGGAGGGGTCAGAGAGGGAACAATGCTGCCTGCTCAGCTCTGGACGGGCTTTCATTCACTTCCCCTGCTACCCACAAACAAATTGGGCCCTTCTGGTGTTGGTTCCCGGGTGGGTGATTTTGGGTACATTCCAGGACCCTGTAGGTCTCTCCAGCAAACTCTCCTATGAGGCTGGGAGTTTCTGCAACTGCCACAACCTCCACAGATTTTTACAACCAGAGGTTTTGAGGCTTTATTTCCCCATGCCGGAACTCTGGGTTGTGTAGTCTGTCTCTCTCCCTAGTTCCTCCCAGTTTATACACATGTAAATGGTAGGACTGCTTGTCTGCCAGCCGTCACCTCGCCTGCCCAGTCCTCCAGCTGCTGCCTTGCCTCACTTCCTCTCTGCCCCAGCTGCCTGTCTCTGCCCCTTCTACCAGTCTAAATGTTTCTTTAACTCCTTGGTTGTCAGACTTCCAGGCAGTTCAATTTTGTGATAGTTCCCAGTTATTTTTTGTTTTTAAATTTGTTGTCCTTCTTTTGGTTGTGTGAGGAGGCATAGTGTATCTACCTATGCCTCTATCTTGGCTGGAAGTCCTCTTTTTTTTTTTTTTTAATGTGCAGTTCATTGGCATTAAGTACACTCACGTTGTTGTGCAACTATCACCATTATCCATTCCAGAATATTCCGTTAGTCTTCACTGTTATTGGCACCCTAAGCTGCAAGCCCAATCTCATTCCCCCTACCTCAAGCAGCTAATGCCATCAAGGCAGTCAGTAACACCTAAAAAATACCCATCATGCTCCAGGCAATGAGTTAAATAATTGAGGGTTTTGTTCTCCCTGCCCTTCTAGTCAGGGGAGACTAGTGACTGGGAAAGAAGCACCAGGTAACCATTATTGTGATCCTGAAACCAAAGATACTCTTGAACATGTAGGCCTAACACTTCTGCCATTCATTCAGTCATGTATTCAGTAAGTGTTGAATATCTACTCTGTTGTAGACACGATAAATATTCATGTTTGTCTACTGGGTAGGTGGATATAACTCCTTGAGCCTGATTTTCTCTGGTGGCCATCATGGAGTGGTTGGAACTGGGTCTGATCCACAGAGGTTTTTGCAAATGCTGGTCTACAGCTTTGTAGCTTTTGATAAGTCCCTTTCCTTGGTTGAGCCTCAGTTTCCTAGTCCCTTTAGTAGGGGAACCAGATATTAAACAAATGGACAGTGTTAAGAGATTATATAACAAGGGAACCTAACTTAGAATAGGATGTCAAAGAAAGCCTCCCTGAAGAGGTGAACCTCCTGGAAGAGGTGAACTGTAAGCTAAAATGTGAAGGCTGAATAGATCTATCCAGAAAGAGAGTGAGGTAGGAGTGGAGCCACGAACAGGGGTTCTCTCCAGGGAGATCAACATGTTCTCGGTTCTTGAGAGTTTCAGATCTGTGAGAAATGTCATTGAGCGCCCATTCCAGGAATTCCTCCCCTCAAACCCCTTGCTGTTGAAGCTCCATCTTTCCTAGGGCTGCCAGACCTGTGCTGACCTGGCCCCCAGACCAAGAAAATTTGCAGTTCCAGCATGGGTGGGGACAGCAGAACTACCTACCACCTCTTATTCTCCTATTCCTTTTCTGTGTTGACTGATAGTAAATAAAAAGAGGGCCTTCAGATCCAGATTTTACTCTTTTTTGCTTTTACCTTTTTTAATTAAGAGGCGTACCGTACATCTTGAGGGCACTCAGAAGTGGTTGAAATTTCTGTATGCCTTTGGGTAGTTGTTACCTGTTTTTGCCAAGCCTCGTTATCCTCTTCTCAAAAACAGGAATAACAATAGCTTTTACCTCATATGATCATTTTGAAGACATGACTTAAAGCATATGAAGCATTTAGCACAGACCTGAGTACTTGATAGGGGAAAATATCTGGTGGGATTATAGTATTAGAATTTAAATAAGAATATAGCAGGTTGACATATAAAATATAGAAACTTCCTTTGTGTCTGCATGAGTAACTTAAGTTTGACCAAAATTGGATGTTACTGTGCTTAGGAGTTCTTTATAAAATCACATAGGTAAAATTCTCATTTAAAAAGTGAAAAACAGCATGTACCTTGCTAATTAATTTCTAACCCCCTTGACTCTTAATGTAGGTGTAATCAGCATCGGAAAAGATGCCAGCCCCAGCTGCCACATACGAAAGAGTAGTTTATAAAAATCCCTCTGAGCACCACTACATGAAAGTCTGCCTGTAAGTTCAGTCTCCAAATTTCTTTTGTTTATTATTATTTTTTATGAATCTAAATAGCATAAAATTTAATGCAGTGTATTTTTGTTTTTAATGTTTTTTAGAGAATTTCAAGATCATGCAATTGGATTGAATGCTGCACAGTTCAAGCAGCTGCTTCTTTCAGCCCTGAAGGACCTGTTTGGGGAGGTACAGAGTCACTTGGTAGATTGAACACTTTTAAGATCTTTGTAATAAATACTGAAAGGACACTTTTCTAAACATTTTAAAACTTTAAAACCACATTTGAAATTTTAGAAGCTGACTTTCTTTCAAAAATGGTAAAACTTTGGTACGTATGTTCAATATACTTCCTTTTTAACAAGGAATTCATTGGACAAATATTTATTTTAGTGCAGTGCTACTCAAATCAGGGTTCAGGCTGACAGCCTGCAGACTGTCTTTTTGCCCATTTTGAAGACCTGTGGCTCACAGCAGAATGTAAATCAGCACATCTCTTCCTTTACTGAGAAAATCTCTATATAAACAAAACTGAGCCGAACCAAACGGTATACTTACCGATATTGTTGATTTACATTCTGATACAGTCTCTTATCACACACCAGCATTGTGAGCAGTCTTGTTCTAGCATTCACTTGAAAACGGAGTTTTGAGAGAGAACTAAGGTGATTTTCTGGAAATATTTCTTTTTTTTTCTTTTTGAAGATTTATTTTTTTACTTATTTTTAGAGAAAGGGGAAGGGTGAGAGAAACATCAATGAGACTCCTACCGGGGACCTGGCCTGCAACCCAGGCATGTGCCCTGACTGGGAATCGAACCAGAGATCTTGTGGTTCGCAGACCAGCACTCAGTCCACTGAGCCACACCAGCCAGGGATATTTCTTGATTCATATATTTTATCAAATCAAAATCTGCTAAGCATCTCATCAAAATTAAAAACTTTCATTCCACAAAAGACTCAGTCAAGAGGATGAAAAGACAAATTACAGACTGAAGGAAAATATTTGCAAGCTACATATCTGACAAAGGACTAATATCTAGAATGTATAAAGAAATCTCAAAACTCAAACAGTACAGTTAAGAAAAGACCAAATGATACAATTAAGAGACATGAGTAAGACATTTTACTCAAAAGGATGTACAGTTGGCAAAGACGTACATGAGTGAAAAGCTATTCATCATCATTAGCCATTAGGGAAATGCACATTAAAACAGTAAGATATCACTACACATCTTAACACAATGGCTAAAATAAAAAATTGTGATAATACTAAATGCTGGTGAGGATAGGGAGAAACTGAATTACTCATACATTGGTGTTGGCAATGTGAAATGGTATTACCTCTTTGGAACACAGTTTGGCAGTTTCTTAAACAAACTAACTATGTACCTACCATACAACCCAGCAACTGCATACGTGAGCATTTATCTTTGAGAATCAAAAACTTAACATTCACACAAAAATATGTATATGCATGTTCATAGAAGCTTTATTAGCAAGAGTCCAACAGTAGAAATAAGTGAGATGACCTTCAGTGGGTGAATAAACTATAATACATTCATACCATGGAATATACTCAATAATAAAAATGAGCAAACTATTGATAAATGCAACAACTTGACTAAATTCCCAGAGGATTATGCTAAGTGAGGAAGCCAGTCCCAAATACTAACATCCTGGGTGATTTTATTTATATAATTTTCTTGAAATAACATAATTACATAATCTGAAGAAAGATTAGTGGTTGCCTGGGCTCAGGACGTCAGTAGTAGTATGGCTGTGAAGGGGTAGAAGGAGAGAGCTGGTGGTAGTATATAGTTCTTTATCGTGATGGTGGTGGTTACGTGAAACCACCTGTGTGGTAAAATTGCATAGCACTGTACATACACACTCACACACAAGCAAACAAATATGAGTGCATGTGTGACTGGTATAATCTGAATTAACTCTGGTTTATCAATTTAAGTTTCCTGGTTTTGATATCATACTATAGTTATACACGATGTTAACTTTGAGGGAAGCTGGGTAAAGGGCTCAGGGGACCTTCCTGTACATATCTTTGTAATCTCCCGCAACTCTAATTTTTGAACATCATGCTCTGGCTGCTGTGGCTCAGTGGATTGAGTGCCTGCCTGTGAACCAAAGGGTCACCACTTTCATTCCCACTCTGGGCACATGCCTGGGTTGCGGGACAGGTCCCCAGTAGGAGGTGCACGAGAGGCAACCACACATTGATGTTTCTCTCCCTCTCTTTCTCCCTCCTTTACCTTTTTCTAAAAATAAATAAATAAATAAATAAATAAATCTTTAAAAAGAAAAAAATCAGAAGTTTAAGGAAAAGCTTGGGGTGGTTAACACACAATACAATATACAGAGAATGTACTGTAGAATTGTACACTTGAAACCTATATAATTTTATTAATAGTGTCACCCAATAAATTCAATAAAATAAAATAATTAGAAATAAGTTTAAGAAAAAAATCTGTGCATCCTCTCTATTTCATCTATAAAACCTGTTTCCTCTAAGCAAACACATGGCCTCTGTCTCATGGGTTAATAGCTTTGGTTAGGTTTAGTAAGCAACCATGTTGAACAGTTAATGGCAAGAATGGTGAATATTATGGAAAAGGAAGTATGTGGGTCCTGTATGTGAGAGACAATAGCAAGTGATTGAGCTTAATCTTGGGGATCTGGGAAGGAACAGTTTAAATGAAGATTTAGAGAGTGAAGAGGCATTAGCAGACCTGGCCTCATAGCTCACTTGGTTAGAGCATCATCCTGATGTGCCAGAATTACAGGTTCAATCCCTGGTCGGGGTACATGCAAGAATCAGCCGGTGAATGCATAAATAAGTAGAACAACAACTTGATGTTGTTTTCTCTCTCTCTCTAAATAAATAAATAAAGTGTTTTGTTTTTTTAAAGAAGCGTTAGCAATGTGAAGAATTATAGGAAGAACATTCTAGCAGGAGGGAGTTATAAATAAGCATGCCCAGTACTCCAGCACTATTAAATAAAATATTGCTTTTTTTGGAGGAGAAGAGCAATTAACAGGAATAGTTACTAGAGTTCAAGATTGATGATGATGATACCATTATTCTATACTTAGGTTGATGCTGCCTTACCCTTGGATGTCATAACTTATGAGGAGAAGACCTTGTCAGCCATCCTGAGAATATGTAGCAGGTATGACAGACACTGAAGCATTTCTAGTATAACACGGATGAGAGACAGATGGGGAAGTAGAGCAAACATGCTCTCTTCTGTGAATGAGAAGAGCTTTGTCATCGTGAACTCTGAGCAGCTTGTGGAAGTTTAAACTGGGGAGAATGTGAACATTCATTTAGCAGGAGCTTAGACCCTTGAGAGCAAAACTTGTGACTTACTTATAACTTTAGTGTTTCCCAAGTGATGGTTGTAAACTCAGAAATATTAGAAATATTCTTTTTTTTAAATTTTATTTATTTATTTTTAGAGAGGGGAGGGAGAGAGAGAGAGAGAAACATCAATGTGCGGTTGCTGGGGGCCGTGGCCTGCGACCTAGGCATGTGCCCTGACTGGGAATCGAACCTGCGATGCCTGGTTCGCAGCCCGCACTCAATCCACTGAGCTACGCCAGCCAGGGTAGAAATATTCTTAATTGCGGTTCATTTAATTCTCTGCCTGTGATACACTATGCTTTAAATTTTTCTCAGTTAAATTAGGTTTTCTGGACCATTGCAAAGAAAAGTACTAGGGAGATGTTGCAGGGACAAATCTTCCTTAATGCTTTCTTGTTTTTTCCTCAGTGGTCTTGTCAAATTGTGGAGCACTTTGACCCTTTTAGGATCCTATAAAGGCAAGAAATGTGCTTTCAAAGTGATTCAGGTAAAGACTATCCCTTCACATATTCCAAACAAGGCTGAGTAGTTGATCCAACTGCTTTTTAATATGTGTTCCATTTTTGTGCTTGTATAAATATAGTTTGGTTAACATCACCCAGCTAAGAGGGGCGGAGAGAGGAATTCAGAATTTCATTGCTTCTGGCAACCTTAGACAAAGCCCTTTAGATTATGTGGGAGGAGTTTTGGGATAAAACTTGGAATGCTTGTGGAAAAATCTTAACTTTTCCTTTATTGCATAATGACTAGTGTCTTATGTATTGGAATGCTCTTTCTGAGCTTACATGACCACTTGTTTATCTAAGGCTATCCCACAGGATGCTCATTAAGATACTACTGCATCAGCTTGGCTTATCCTGTGAAACTGGGCATGTTTCTGCATTATGCTGTGTTTCAGTGCAATTTTCTCCTGATACTGTGTTAACATTTTTCTTTGTCTTACAGGTTTCTCCCTTTCTCCTTGCATTATCTGGTAATAGCAGGGAACTAGTATTGGATTGAATAGTCCTCAATTTCAGAAACACTCCTCTGCTCTCAAAAGTACTTTTTGGTGCTAGCATAATGTTTGAAGACTGAAGCAGGCCAAGAGCTCCTGTTGATGGAATTTGAGGGGGCTGAAGATGTTGCCAGTGATCTCCGGCCATCGTCTTTGTTGGGTTAGGCTTCAGAGGAGAATCTGCCTGAACCAGCCAGTGGGAAGCAGGCAGCACTCTCAGCATATGCACATCAGAGTTGGAGACCGGGCTGAACTCAGCAGGGCCTTCACACAGAGGGATGTGGTTGCCTTCTCAGAATTAACGGGGGATGTCAACCCTTTGCATTTAAATGAAGATTTTGCAAAATGCACCAAGTTTGGAAAGACAATTGTACATGGAGTTTTGATCAATGGACTTATCTCAGCTCTCCTGGGTACTAAAATGCCAGGACCAGGCTGTGTATTTCTTTCCCAGGAAATTAACTTTCCAGCCCCTTTATACATTGGAGAAGTTGTTTTAGCTTCAGCAGAAGTGAAAAGGCTGAAACAGTTCATGGCTGTTATTGCTGTGTCATGTGTTGTAAGAGAAAGTGAAAAAACTGTTATGGAAGGCTGGGTTAAAGTTATGGTTCCAGAAGCTCCCAAATCCTGAAATATGTGTTTAAAGATGCAAGTTCAGGCATTGATGTTACTGTTACTGAAGAGCCTCTGAGGAAGATGGGTTGCTGTTCTTTGACAAGGAATGGCCAGCAGATCCAGCATCTTGTATATGGGGGAGGGGAGTGGGAAGCAAGGTGTTCACATGCCTACTTTATAATTTGGCCTTGTGATTCCCACAAACTTAAGTATATTTATCATATCTAGGTTAGTAAAATTGAAAAAATATTGTGAATGTTATCATTTAGCTAAAGGTTCTACTTTTAGGATTTCAAATCTACTTTTAGATTTTCATTTGGATGACACAAACCTAATATATCTCTATAGAATAAATTTCTCACTGAATTTATAGCTAGCTAGTATTTTTATTGAAGGCAACAATAGATGTTGCATCATCTTTGAACACCTATCTTTTACCAGTAAATATTCTTGAATACTGTTCTTCAGTTTCTGGGTCAGAGTTTTTTGTAATTTGTTACTGTTTATACCAAGATGGCATCTTGCTTAACCTTTAAGTGGTACTTGCCTTTCAGGTGGTTCTCCTGCTCTCAGAGGTTTATGTGCAGATTTGTAAACTCTTGGTCTAATCTGTGAAATGGGGGTGATAGATTGTTGAAGATGATAGACACAAAGAGCAAAGCACAAGGCTAGCCTGTGGACTGTAGCTACTACTATTGTTCACGCTGTCCTGTGAAGGAGGGTAGAGACCTTCCTGACTTTATAGCTAACTGGCTCACAGGCAAACAGCCCAGTGTTTTGGATGTCAACCAGTCTGTTGGCATTCTAAACCTGGAATAGATCTTGAGTGCAAAGTTTCTATTTTAGTAATCCAGATTACTTTCTCCCTTCCTTGAAAATATTGTGGATTGCCCTTTATGTAATAATATATGCTTATTGTAAAAATAAAATTATAAATAAAAAGTATAAGGGACACTGTGAGGTCCTGTTTTTAAGAGCTGAGGGGCATTGCAGAGAAAATGTGTTGGTATAATACTAACATATTAGTAACACTAATATGTTAGTATTCAATAGTTATCCCCACCACAGCTAACCCTTTTTTTAAGACAAAAATCTGTAGTGGAACATACATACGGTCCACCTGAGCTCTGTGGATTTAGATGGTGGCTCTGACCACAGCTAGTTGCTTTGATCAGGAAGGTACGGCCAAGTGTAATTAGTTGGATCAACCCACATTTCCTGTAAAAAGTTCTTTCCTACTGCTGGTAGGTCAGTAACTACATTTTTTATTATATTTGTTCACATTAAGGGAACAATTAAATAGATTACTTGAAAGAATAATTCTAGTCACTAGAGGGCAGTAATGTGTATAAAGTGAGTATTTTAAACCTGTTTAATGTACCATACTCTAGTCTGTGACCAAGATGAAAGTAACCAAAATCTACTTGAGAAGCAAGGATGCCATTCTCACGAGTTTCAGAATGGGCAGCATTCACAGGCTCAGATCCACCTGAAGGTTTGCTAATAGGTAAAACACTACACATGTTGAACATTTGATATAACACTGAAAAAATGGGAACTTGCACAAAACAGAGACTTGAAGCCATTTTCAAATTCTACAGAACTCATTCTCTGATTTAGAAGCAGTCTTGAAGTATGGATTTATAAATGGAGTATGTAATGGTCATTAGCAATAGCTACCATTTTTTCAATACCTAATGAGCTGATTTTCTACATTAATTCTTTGAACAACTTCGTAAAGTTAGTTTATGTTGCTCCACTTTATAGGTGAGGAAACAGACTAATACCTTGTGGCTGGCCAAGGTTGTACAGTTAGTATGCAGTAGAGCTGACATTCAGACGGGCCTACCTGGCTCCAAAGTGTTTGTTTTTGTCCATCGCCCTGTGTGTCTCATAATGTTCTCGTCACCACGGCATGGTCAGTTTCCATAGAAGTATCATCTCATGTGGCATTATGCATTTGGAAACATTCTATAGAATTTTTTTTTGTCTTCAGGATGTTCTAGATCTTATTCCCTGCTACAGTAGTAGCATTTTCCTATATATTATTACTTTATGGTTTCCAGCCATACCTATTCGTACCCTTTCACTAAGTTGACAGTGATTATTTGCCCTCAGAACAGAACTACTGAATGAGTTATTCTAAAGATGAAAATGTGAGGCTAAGTATGGTAGTGTCAAGTGGGGTGTCAGAACTGGCTCTTAGCTGATTTATACCGTGAAATTCAAATAGTTTCTCAAGGTAATTTCCATTTTTTTTAATGCTCCCTAGGTGTCATGGTCTTTGATCTCTGTAAATTAATAAAAAGTTAGAAGAGACAAGTAGGCAAGAAGTTAGGGATGGTTTCCTGTAAATGAGTTACTTTACTTGCAGCCAAGATTCTCAAACCAGCTCTGTTAAAAGTGGCTATAAGGAGAGCTGGCGGGTTTCCTTTTCCATTTTGAACTCTACCTATGAGCTGCCAGAACCAATGACTTCTAATGAAAACATGGGTGACCCTCAAATTAGGAAATCCTCCCCCAGGTAACAGAGGTGGCCCTGACTGTATGAGGTCACGTTTGTACTCACGTGGAAGGGAGTACAAACGACTGACTAAAACAGCAGGCCACACTGTACTAGCAATTTCCACATAGGGGCATTGTAAGACTGCAATTGATGCAATGTTTGGTTATCACAGGAAGATACACTCATCTTAAGCAATTTCAGCCTAATGTACTGGAAAATTGCTTAACAGATTTTTATATTCTATTAGAAACATTTTTAGATTGGTAAAATACCACTTGTTTTTCCGAGCAGCAGATGTTCAGTAACAACAGGGAGAAAGCCCCACCACAGCCCGCATTCATCTTGTGGACTTATGTATTCGTCTAGAGAGACGGAGTGCACTCCGGTACCTTTTAGGTAACCACAGGTTTTCATTTTGCGCTAAGTTATTAGTCATTTTCTTTTTCGTTCTTAGAGTATGATTCAGAGACCCATTTACTCCCAAAGGAAATTGCTATTAAATTACATTTATTAAGTTTTTATATTAAAACATACTCTACCAAGGGTTGACTGTCACTCTGAGTGGCTGTGCTGCTCAGCCTGCCTCATATGTTGGCATAATTTATTAACTGGCTCTATCTGAGCAGAATGGGAGCACCGTGGAATTACTTTTGGGCTGCAAATGAGTATCTCCAGGGTTCCAGATGTTTTACTTCCTTTGTTCTTGGTCTGTCTTCATTTGAATTACAAACAACAGAGACAAGAATTGCCATCTTCAGTGAAATTTCAGGTTGGAGCAAAGTCAACTAGAAAAAAAGTTTTAAGTTCAAGATCATAAAAAAACCCAAGACTAATATCGACACTACATAAATAGAACTGGATTAATAGGAAGTCCCATAGTTAATTTCTAGGTGACACTTAGTGATAACACAACTCATATGACTTTATAAACCCTGGGAACATTTCCTCTGTGATGTGATGGACAATATCCACACATAAGGGAAATAAAAATGATCAAATTGAGTTGAATTTTTTCATTTTTCTATCCAGATCATAAGTATTTAAAGAAACAAAGGCATTTCGAGTTGAGAAGTAATTCTGCTTAGGAAGCACTGAGTTTTCCACAAGTTTCTATGATACGATTTGTGGAGCAGTTGCCAGTTCTAGCAGCTTTATCACTAAAACTCATCTTCAGCCACTCTGGCCAAACGTCAAGTTGCTGTGTAACCTGAGGGCCATCTAACCTTTGGCAACATATAAGAATGTAAATCTTTTT
>PVIA01005912.1:58530-106795 GCA_004024845.1 Tonatia bakeri
GGCTGGTGTGGCTCAGTGGATTGAGTGCCAGCCTGCAAACCAAAAGGTCGCTGGTTTGATTCCCAGTCAGGGCACATGCCTGGGTTGCAGGCCAGATCCCCAGTTGGGAGCATGTGAGAGGCAACCACACATCAATGTTTCTCTCCCTCTCTTTCTCCCTCACTTCCCCTCTCTCTGAAAATAAATAAATTAAATCTTTAAAAAAAAAAAAAAAAGAATGTAAATCTTTTTTCCCTGATAACCCTTAGTGGTAGTGTATGTGGTGAAAACTAGGGTCCTGCATGCCTCTTTGGTTTTGCCCAGGCTGAGAGACTGGAAGCAGAGCTGATGTGATTCAGCTCAGCTCTACACGGGGAGGGTTTCTGCAGATGCTGTGGGTGCAAGTTTGAAAGTCAAACAGATGTTGAGGCACTCGGGGTTTGGAGCCTGGTCTCCAATGAATCTAGGGATCCAGTTAAGTCCAATGTCCTCAGAGGATTAATGACAAGGCACTGATTTGGGAAATGAAAATGAAATTATAAGGTTCACCACTGTATTTATTCTGAGGGGCATACTCAGGCACGAATTTCCAAGGAAGGGGAAAGTCTAGACAGAGTTTTTAGTTTCTGGCTTCATTCCATCAAGTACCTGGTTTCTCACTTTCAGTTTCCTTTTCCTAGTAAGGAAGACTAGACAAAGGTTATTTTATGACCTTTGCAATTCATATGATATTTCCCCCCAATCATACAAGTAAAATATCTTCATTATAGATATTTTAGAAAAACACAGAAGAGCATAAAAATGGCAAGCATCATGATCCCACTTTTTAGACACCCTAAGTTAATATTTTGGTGTATTTTCTTGTGTTGTTTTTCCTATAAATGTATTTTTTAAACGTGGGATCATTCAAATGCATGTACAGTTGACTCTTGAACAACATGGGTTAGAGACACTGACTCTCATGGACTTGAAAATCCACATGTAACTTTGGACTCGCCTAAAATTTAGCTACAGTCAACCCTTGGAACCCAAAGGGAATTGGTTCCAGGACCCCCCATGGATACCCCAGTTTGCAGATGCTCAAGTCCCTTATATAAAATGGTGTGGAACAGTGCATACAGTTGGCCCCCTGTATCTGCAGATTCCCAACCATGGATTAAAAATTTTGTTTTTGGCTCTGGCTGGTGTGGTTCAGTGGATTGAGTACCAGCCTGTGAATCAAAGGGTCATGGGTTGGATTCCCAGTCAGGGCACATGCCTGGGTTGCAGGCCAGGTCCCAGTAGGGGGTACTCGAGAGGCAATCACACATTGATGTTTCTCTCCCTCCCTCCATCTCTGTCTAAAAATAAAATGTTAAAAAAAAATACTGTTTTTGGTCCATGGTTGGTTCAGTCTGTGAAGGTAAAGCTGGGTATGATACTGAAGGCTGACTGTATATTTATTGGAAAAAAAAATCCATGGATAAGTGGAACTTGGCAGTTCAAATCTGTGTTGTTCAAAAGTTAAATGTATTGTCTTTTTTATTTACTATTATATCAAGAGCATTTCTCAACATCATTAAATATTCCTTGATAACCTGATTATTTTGATAATCTGATTTTTAATCATTGCAAAATATTCTAATTATGATTGACCACAATTTGTCCAGTTCCCTAGTGTTAGATACTTACCTTCACATGTTCTATATTTCCACTAATCTCTGACTATTTCCTTAGGATAATTTCTTAGAGGCAGAATTATTGGGTGAGAACATTTTCAAAGCCCTTAATATATATTGTCAAATCCCAGCACCAGGCCTATTATAGGTAAGTACTCAGTAAATAATTGTTGAATGAATAAATGCCTTTCAGAAAGGTTGGACAATTTATACTTCCACCAGCAGCATGCAAGAAAAGCCTTGTCCTGGTCAGTCGACATGAAAGTAGAAATGATTAAAGCAGAATGAAATAATCCATTTGCCTTAAAGAAATGAAATTTCTTTAAGGGAATCCTCTCTAAATGATAATTGATTTTGTTTTAATAGACTGATGCTTTTAAACACACTGGGACAAAAACAGAATGCAGGAAGAGCTCTGATTATTTTAGGACTGAATCAAGAAATTCCATGTTTTCCTCTTCACATCTTTATTCACTGGGTCTTAGCCCCTACATCACTCTGTCAAGGCTCCATAGCCACGTGGGGATATCCAACAATCCCATTAAGTTTGAGATCTGGAAAGGATGCCCTTTAGATACTGTCTGGGCATTTGCTGTGATGTCACATTTGGGGGGAGGGGGTGGTATTACCAAGAAACTCTGTTCTCTTGTCTATAATGTAGAAATTTAGGGGATACAAATTTAAGAGTTAGAATCCCTCCATTATGTGAACTGAAGGGAAGGAAGAAAGTAATATCGTTTGAATTTTATTATGTGCCAAGCCCCTTCCCATCCTACTGCATTTTTCATAACAACTTTCCGTACAAGTATATTTATTTTACAGATGGGGAGCTAGGCTCAGAGAGGTTGAGTAACTCATTCAAGGTCACTCAGCCGGTAAATGCCGGAGCCCTGGATATCCTGGTTGTCTAATTCCACGCTAACTCATCCTGGATGCTGCACTGGGAGAGAGCAGTGTGGGTGGGATCTCTATGCGTGTGTGGGGAGGGTAGGGTTGGGGTTGTACCAAGTGCCAGGATTGTGGCCTTGGGTTCAGGCTGACTGTGGGACAAACTGGAGCCAAGAAGTTGGGTGCAAAGTTCTCTGACTCTGGGTTTAAGGTTCTTGGAGCTGGTACAGTGAGACTGAGGACCTCAAGTCTGAGGGATCTTGTTTGAGGGTTCTCAGGGTTGAAGGCCTTGTGGACTGATCTGAGAGATGGGGTCAAGGGTAGAGGCTGGGAGTCCTTGGACCAGTGCCTATTTTTTAGGGTTCCCAGTTAAGTCAGAACTTGGGGCAGAGGGTTCCGGAGTCCAAGGGCTCCAACTGTGAAGTCTAATTCTGAAGGCCCAGTTCTTAGGTTCTTGGGTTTGAAGAGTGAGGTGCAAAAGTTCAAGTAAAACCTGAATTTGAAGGACTTTAGAAAGTTTCTGGATCTGCAGGGTTCAGGCTGAGAGTCCCATCCTCAAGGGCTTTCCCGCCTCATTCCCCGCCCCCCCCCCCCCCCCCCCCCCCCCCCCCCCCCCCCCCCCCCCGATCTTAGGGTCTTTGGATCTAGAGGATTAGGGTCTTTGGGCGCAGCTCCTATTGTAAAGATTTCAAGTCTGACAGTCGCAGCTTCTGAGTGCCTAACGTGAAAAGCCCAACTCTGGGGATCTTTGGGACTGAGGGTACCTGGGTCACAGGGCTGAGGACATTGTGTCTTCGGATCTGAGGGTCCCTGGACGTGATGACTTAGGGTGAAGTGTCTTCGGGTTAGGTGGCCGGTGCTAAGGGTACCAGGTGTGAATTGCTGCTGAGAGGGACCTCGAGGACCTTGGAGGGGCGAGTCCAGGGCAGCGCCGACTGATGAAGCCTGGCGCTAGGACCCCGCGGGAGGCAGCGGCGTGAAGGGCGGCCAGTGATGACAGCGATGTCGGTGGGACCGCCGGCGTTAGGACCCAGCGGGTCCGGCGGGTGGCGGCGGCGCGTGGGGCGGCGCGTGTTGACAGCGGCGGCGGCGGCGGTGCCGGGCGGGCGGCGGGAGTCGGCGCCTGTGGTTCCTGCCCCTGGTCCCGAGGCGGTGGTGGACTCGCGTTCCGGGATGGCCTTCATGGAGAAACCGCCGGCCGGCAAGGTGCTCCTGGACGACACGGTGCCGCTGACAGCAGCAATCGAGGCGAGCCAGAGCCTGCAGTCCCACACGGTGCGCGGCCCGCCGGTCGGTCGGGGAACGGCGCGGGGCGGCCCGGGGCCGCGAGAGGCTGCGGGCGGCCGGGCAGGGAAGCCCGGGCAGGGACCCGGGCAGGGGTCGGCGGCCCAGACTGGGAGGGTTTTTGGGTGGCGGTGGCTCTAGGTCTGGGCCCCCGGGACCCAGGCTCTTGTCATCCGGAAGGCTAGACCGTGGGGATCGTAGCCCCCGGGGCCAAAGAGCGGGAGGGGCTCGGCGGTGCGCTGGAGGGTACTGCGAGTCGGGGGTGGTGTTGGGCTCCTGGGCCCACCTAGGGCCGGCCGATTAAACTGACCATTTAGGACCCTCTCATCCCCTTCCACCCGCCGCCAGCCTTCTCCTCTTTGGGGCCGCCGAGTTTGCCTTCTTTCCCTTGGGGATCTGAGTGGTGGGGATGAGGGTGTGCCGGGCCAAATTGAAATGGGACTTCAGAGCCTGTGAGCTGAAGGAAAGAGGCTAGGGTCTGCAGCCCCATTTCCAGGTCAAGTGCTTGGCCGAGGCACGGGGAAACCTTTGGGGGAAGCAGTCTGGAGTCCTGCTGAGGCAGGTGTATGAATGTGCTCCTTCCTGACTCTAACCTGCTATTTAGTGGGCAGTGGTAGCATTCATTTGAGTTTAAAATCCACTGGAGTAGTATAAAGGAGTAATAGGTCCTCATAGTAAACACAGGCAAAATTCATTTATGTTACATATACTGTCTTTTATGTGGCTTTAAAACCATGGTTGTTTTCATTTGCCCATACATTTTTTGGAAAAGCACACCATACATTATAATTTGCAAGTAATAAACCCAGGAACCAGGAAAGAAAACAGAAGCTGCCAGCAGTGGGACTCTGGGAAGTAATGAATGGAAAGAGAGAGATTCCTTAAATTGTAATGTTTTGTTAGGTCACCAAATAGATTCCTGCTCAGAGGCTTGTTTGTTTACCATTGCAGTGTGTTTGGGGTTCATCATCTGGAGGCTAAATCCCCACAATAGCCTTCTGTTTCTCTTTTTGTTCAAGCTGTTCTGGTGACTTCAAAGAGACCTTTTATTCTGTTGTCTTGAAGTGGTACTTTTTGAACCTCAGTTTCCTCTTCTGACAGCCATGCTTTGTAGGGCTTGGATTGTTCAGTGTTCTTTTCCAGTTAGGAAAATGATTGTATTTTTTTAAAGTACATTTTATTTTATTTTGTGCATCTTTAATCCTGTTCTATGGACTCGTGAGAAGGCAGGATATAGGACAGAATGTTAAACCCTCTGTAATTTGTACTAAGGGACTATGAGTTAAGGGGGTTGACATTTGGGGCAGGGAGTCAAGAATAAATTTTGCTATTAAATTAGGTTTTTGACTTGACTGTTGGCAAGTAAATCTAATAACCTTTTAACTAGTGGGGTTGGGTCTTTTAGGTTTTTTTTTTTTTTTTTTTTTGCAATGAGAACAAAGAGAGAGATGCATATAAATGTTCACAGATCACTTCCTGCAGGAATCATTCCATGATGGCCACTGCCCCAAAACATGTGCTCACCTCTACCTTAACATTGACCAGTTTATTCTATAACTACTTCTTTAGTTTTCCTCCCCACCAGGCTGTGAGAGGAGGGATACTTCTTGCTCATTTTTCAGTCCTTGTCCCTGGCATCTGACAGGATTTCATGTGTGTTTGTTGAATGAATAAATAAATTGCAACCTTACTTTGCCTCTCTGTGTAAAATGGTAGTGATGAAAATTGGGACAACATGGTATCTGAGTTACTAAAGTAAGGGGTCAGTGCTTCAGCAAGGAGGAGAAAGAGATAATAGAATTCCTTTTCAATTGCAGAGCTTTTCTTTAAGGAAAAAATAAAATACTTGAGGGTAGAGAGAATGGCAGTTCCCATAATGATGACTGAACACAAAAGACAGTGACTCACAGGAGACCCATAGAGGCAGATGTGTTGGAGTAAAAAAAAAAAAGTAGCCTTGTCTTGCATAATTTTTGACTCTTCTGTGTTCTTGTCATTTTAACTGTAAAATCTGAGACAGAAATGTTGCATCAGCCCTGAACTTTATTGAGAGAATCATATGCTGATGCCAAGTTTCTAGACTATTAGTGCCTTCTGAGTAAGTCCCTTTAAAACAGGAACTGTTGGAAATTATTCTGGAAAGAAGTAGTTTTGGGGGTGGTATATTGAAGAAAAAGACGTTGTTTTCTGTAGGAAGGTTGAAGATGGCTTTCTGGCTTGTTAGCCAAAGGGAGATGGTGTCCCAGAAGTTAGAGGGGCATGGTCCCTTTGTAATGCTGAATCTCTAGGAAGTTTCTCCTTGGCTGTATGAAAGAGACATACAGAGAGTAAATAGTAGACAGCCTTTGGGTTGGAAGAGGCAAGACTTTAATAGGTAAGGGTTTTGGCTGACACTAGCTGGTCATCTGACATTGGTTGTAGGAGTCACTTAGCTTTTTTGATGTTAAATTCTGTCATATGTGAATGGATTAATAAATGCCTGCCTTGCCTGCCTCTCAAGGTTGTTTCGATGCACAAATGAAATAATATTTATTTATTTATTTATTTATTTATTTATTTATAGAGAGAAGGGAGGGAGGGAGAAAGAGAGGGAATGAAACATCACCTGGTTGCCTCTTGCATACCCCCAAATGTGGACCTGACTCTCAACCTGGGCATGTGCCCTGACTGGGAATCGAACCAGCAACACCTTTAGGCTAGCAGGCCAGCATGCTCAATCCCCTGAGCCACACCAGCCAGGGCATGAAATAATCTTTATGAAGTATTTGTAAAGTGCCTTCCTTCCTTCCTTCTTCTGGCTATTCACTTCCTGGCAACATATATGCAAAAGGTTAAGCACATTAAAATATTAGTATTGCAAGTAAGCTAATTTTGGTCCATAGTTTCTTTCATTTATCAAGGTTTTATAGCCTTGGGAAACAGAATTAATAGCAGGAAATTTTAGGTTACATGTGATTTGGGATTTATGGACTGGAGAGGAAAATTTTTTTCAACTGGAAAACAGAGATGCCAGAAGGGTGAAAGAACAAGAAGGTCACCACCAGAAAGGCATGTTGGGATGAAAACTGGCAGAAAGGGTACAGGTTGGTTGGTGATTTTGTGCTTGACTGGTTTGAATGATTTTATTTTCACTTTTATGGAGCACAGTGCATTTAGCTTCAGGATATAGACCAGGCCTCTGCTACATGGAAACGAAGCTTCTATAAAATCAGAAAGGACAGTATTTAGGAAGAGGATACTTCTAGTTAGCATTTAGGGATGGGAGGAAACGGAAGAATTTTCCAAATGAAAGGAATTCTGGTAAAAAGCCACACAGGTATGTTGAGGGAAAGTTTGGGAAAGAGAGAAGACCAGAGAAATCTCTTAAGTTCTTGGCTATATGAAAAGGAAAACTTTTAAAGTCAGTAGACTGAAAAAATGCTTACTTAGCTGAAACAGAAACCAGAGGATGCCGACAGATTTGGAGAGCATTGTTATCAAATAAATACATCGGATTTTTGCTGCTCGGTATGCTGTGGTGTGATGGCTCTTAATATCAGTTTCCTCCTTTTAAAATATTCTTCTCTGACGTTCGACTGAATCAAGGCCCACTTTCTCTGCATTTGGTGCATTTTGTTTTTGAGTAACAAAAGATCATTTTAGTGAAATTTAAGGCATAACAGAAAAATTTTAAATCTGTGCAAAAGTAATATTACATGTTAAGATCTTTACTGAAAATGGATCTCACCTTGAACCTTTGACTTTTAGAAACTGCATTCCTACAGTTTGTTTATTCAACAACACTCATTCATTTAACAAAAGGGTATTGTATAGTATTGCCCACTATAGGTGCCCGGCACGTGCTGGAGCTGTGGTGGCGAACTAGACAGCTCCTGCTTTCAGGGCACTCGTCCTGTCAGACTCTGAGGTCTTCCGTGCACAGAGTGTATTTGAGTCAGCCGGAATATTTACCCGTCACAACACGGCTGGTTTTGAAGTTCCTCTTATGGCTTGGTAGGTTGAGCTTCAGCTTCTTAATCTGTGACCTTTTTAAAATAGTCTTTAAAACTTTATCCATGTATTATCAGAGTACCTATTCAAATGTGCTGCCAAATTAGAAGACATCATTGTCTTCAGATCTTGACATTTTAAGGTGACCCAGTGCTTAATAACAGAATCTATCTGGTCTTTTTGGGGAGATGCTATTCAGAAGTTTTTAGAATTCCAAGGTATACTGAATACGTAGTTTTGCAGTTTTTTTAAAAGATATTTGCATAGACAAATGCAGAGAGTATGGTAATTAACTTGTAACACTTCCGCATACTATAATAAAATACTGATGGTTATTTTATGGCAATCTAATCAATCATCTCCTACTTGGTTATGTATTTTTCCTTACTTGTCCTTGAAACCTGTGATGGGTTTCTCAGTCAGAAAACTGAGTTGGAAGCTTTTAGAGACTGGTAATTTAGAGATTGTAAGTAATCTTTTTCTACTGAGGAAGATAATTTTTGGCAACCTGATTCTTAATCTTCATATATCATCTCTTTTGAAGGGATTATCACACTAGAGAGGTTTTCTGTGATAGGAATACAAATAAGAAGCTGTCTCTGGTTACTAGGAGGAAATGTAAGATCTGGGGCTGAAGTTTATTTTATCGAAAAGATAGTTATATGCTTCACTCCCTAGGGGAATCGTGGAAACAACCACCTCGTGTACACAGTTTTCATATGGATTGTGATGTTGAGATTATTCAGAATACAGAGTTTGATTGAGGGCCTAAATCTATTCATTTGGGGCAAGTAATACCCATTGCAGGCAGGTAGTGCTTCCTTTTCAAGCTGCTGGAGGATTCTGGCGGCTGCATATGAAATGGAATTCCTTCATGTTCCAGCTTTGGGCATCCTGAAAATGGGAGACCTCACCCAAACATTGTTTTGGAACTCAGAAGTGCTTCAGTGTTTGTGGGTGTTGTGGCAGGGAGAGTTAGTAGGCTTTTTATTCTTTTCCCTCACTTAAACTGGAAGGCTTGCTTGTCAGTGACTTCTTCATAATTAACATGAGTATGGTAAGGGGAAATGAAGGTGTGACTCCTTTTCAGAGGAGATGATGCGGCCCATCGTTTTCACTTTGAAACTTTTAACTAAGGACTAGGGGACAAACACTTATCTTGCATAAGTCCTTGGACTTCAGGAAGGGAAGAGTGTGTGCAGATTGACCATTCACTCTCCAGCTGATCTTGCTGACTAGGAAATTTGTGTAAAGTCTGGCTGCTTCTGGCTGAAGATCAAGATATCTTGTTGCTTCCTGCTTACTGAAAGAGTGGAGTCGAAAGGGAATTCCATGGCCATTATTGTCTTCAGATAATCAAGTAGTTATATTTTGATGACCAAGAGGGTAAGTACTGTTCTATTTATTAACATGTGAGTTTGGGGAACTCATTGCAGAGTAACAGGAGTCTTCCTGGAAAGTTTTGTTTTTTTTTTAATAGCTTTGTAAAATGTACATATCATTCATTTTACTCATTTAAGGTATACAACTCAATGGCTTTTAGTATATTTACAGAGTTGTTTGTCTATTACCACAGTCAATTTTATAGCATTTTCATTCCCCTAAAAAGAAACCTCTTGGCCTTTACCCTGGAAAGTTTTATAACATTGCAGGATGCTAAACTCAGGGTATATTCTAAGCACAAGTTCTTTAGCTCTTTAGATCCACCTCCTTTAGGGATCTCATCAGAGGAACAAATTTTCCATAAACGTTCATACACATGTTTGTATAAGCTCCCAGAACCTCGCTGACCTAAAACCTGCTCTTAGGCTGTGGATCACTGTTGGAAAAATTACTAAGAACTGTAAACTTGGAGAATTACTCATTTTAGTTGATGAGATACGTGTATCTAAAAAATGCAGCACACAATCAAAGATACACTATGAAAATCCTATACTTAGAACAATAGATGAATTATGTTCTGTTGGTGTGAAAAAAAATTGCCGTAAATTGCAGCTTGCCTAGTGCATTTAGTGTGCACGCTCAGCAGGCTTATTAGACAGTGCCGGAAAGCAGGGCGACTGAGCCCTAGCCAGGGTTCCGCCTGCTTATCACAGCATCTCTGTTTATGAGGTCTAAACAAGGCTGCCCACATTTCTTTGACGTGGCTCATCAAAAACAGGTCATTTCTCTCCTCACTAATTCATTTGAGGCTTTTTTTACAGTAGTGGAAAGAAGGGATGAATGGAGTGTTGGTGTGGCAGAATCCTGGATGCAAAAATATCTAAAAACCACCTGTAGAGGTGAAAAGGGAAACCTGTGTTCGTCTAGGGCCCTCCTTTGAGCCCGCCCTTCCCCCAGGTAACAAGTGATTCCTAGGCAGGGACTCATTGCACTCTAGTCCCACACCCACGCGCACACACACACACACACATTTTCCTGGTTGCAGAAGCAGAGGGAAATGAAGCCTGAATTGGGCCTGTTCACACTAGACCTCTGGTGTCAGGCCAGGGGGCTGCCCAGCTTGGAGCACCCACTGACCCACCAGAGCACAGGGAATGGCTGAGTGGTATGCTGCCGTGCTCTAGGCATCTCTGCATTTCTCCATGTAGATCTCCACATTCACTCACAGCATTGTGCTCATTTATTCCATGAGGACTTCTTGAGCCCTGGCTCTCTGATGGGCACTGTGGTCTACTCTAGGGTACAGTGGTGAGCAGCAGGGCTGCTGAAGGTGGAGAGGTGGGTCTGTGCAAGGTGAGCACACCTCTGCCCCTTCCCAGTCCAAGGTGGTTAGGGCCATTGCACAACTTGCTCACACCTGTCATTGTCTTTCTCTTTGAGATATTTTTGTTTTACTCTAAATCCACCCTTTCGTGTCTATGTATTGATTGCTTTCTTGATTCAATTTCAAATTAGAACAGTCCTCGGCACATAGTTAGCATTCAGTAAATATTTGTTGAATAAGTGAATTTGTTGGATAAATGCAGTTATTGAGGTACTTCCTATGGACTGCTGCTTGCTGTCTTACCTACAAGCTGGATAAGAAGATCCTTTGAAGGAGGATCTGAAGATCCCATTCAGCTTTGGCTGAAAGTTGCAAGCATTTTACAACCTGTTTATTTCTTACTACGCTATTTTCTATTTATGTCCTCCCTCTGGCACAGTTGAAACTGTAAATAACTTGAGGAGAGGGACAGTGCCTTAATGACCTTGGAAAAGTTGCTTAATCTCTCCAGCCTCAGTTTCTTCATCTGTGAAATGGGGATAGTATGGGCTGCCATGAGGATTAACTGAATTTACATACATGAAGTGTTCTAAATAAAACTCAGCACACAAGTATCAGCTGTTTTGTTTTGATTACCTTTGTATTTGCCAGAGCTCTGGCAGCTTTTTAGTCATTCAAGTATGTTGTATGGAAAAAGGGAAATTATTTATTTAAAAGTTTGCCTCACCACCAACTATGAGTACTTTTGCTAACAAATGGAAAAAAAGAAATCAGTGACATCTCAAAGAGCAACCTCCCCCCGACCCTCTTCTTTGTTTTTTACCCTGAGGACACTTCAATAGCCAGGCTGGAGAGAGGCAGCACAGGGCCTTCCTGGCTTCAGAGCCAGCTGTTGGTGTCAAAGGCTGCCCAAGGAAAGGCAGCGGAAGAGGCAGGTGGGCCCCTGTAGGCTCCACCACTGACCTGGCAGATGAGCTCCGGGAGGCGAGGCCTGAAGGGGAGAGGCTCCTGGCAAGTGCCCATTTCAGCTCTTCACTTCCCAGCTTTTGGTCATTGAGGAGGAACCTCAGCATTAGGACATACACATTCGACCTTTGGCTGCAGAGTGAAAAATAAAATAGAAGGCCCGCTGCTTTGTTCTTTCCCTGCCTTTTCCCCTGCCAAGTGACCGTGCTGACACTTGTGAAGGGGTGGGGAGTGGCTGACATCTTCAGAATGCTGCTTCCTGAGAAAGGCGCTGTGTTCTCTGTCACCCAGCTGACTTCCTTTCCCCTAAGGGGACGTGTACCCAGGGGTTGGACACAGTTTTCTCTGTGTCTATGCCAGAAAGCCGCTAAGGTACTGGGAACGTTAGCAAGCGCTTATGAAGAGTCCCCTGTGTGCCCGGCATTGTGCTGTGTATTAGATAGAAAGATAAATGAAACAGGGAGCTTATGTCCACACAGAGATGGCAGACATCTAATCCAAAGATGAAGGAGTGCCAGCCCCTGCTGGGGAGCAGTGAGGTCGCTGTGGGAGTGGCTCTGTCAGGAAAGGCTTAACCGAGACTTGCAAGGAGACTTGCAAGGGACGTGTTCTAAACCCCACTCCCCAGGTTTCTCTTTAACCTAAAAACTCCTCCCCTAGTAACATCGCATTGTAAAAACCCCTCTGGAAGTGATTTTAGACTTAAAAAGTACTTTATCCTGGTCAGTGAATTACTAAAAATTATATTAATGTGAGGGATCTGAATTTTACTGGTTTTTGCAATCTTAGAGATGGTAAGAATTGTGATAAGATGACTACAACTTAAGGCACTGATAAAGAGCATCTTTAAACAATTTGCAGAATTACCATATTTTTAGTCCTTGCCCGAGGATATGTTTATTGATTTTAGAGAGAAAGGGAAGAAGAGAGAAACATCTCCTGGTTGCCTCCTGTATGCACCCTGACTGGAAATTCAACCTGCAACCTAGGTATTTGCTCTGACTGGGAATTGAACCGCAGCCTTTTTGTGCACAGGACAGTGCTCCGACCAGCTGAGCCACCCGGCCAGGGCCAGAGTTACCATTTTTATAATGATCCTAGTTGTATTTGTAACTTCTTGCTAACTCGTATTTTGCCATTGGCATTCCTTGAGCCTGCCTTTAGTCATGGTCCATTATGGGTGTAAATGAAATCATATACTACAAAGAGCAAAATCAATTAAAGAGCTGTGTAACGGTCAAACCTTGACAAACTAACTAAATCACGAATATACTCATCTGATCTCTGTGACCTGCCCCCGCCCCACACCAAGTTCCTGAGCACACACTTGGAGGCTCCTTAGTCTGTACTAAGTTAAAGGGAGAAAATACTTAAATAATTATTTTATTGACAGATGTTTGTTAAAAAGTAGAAACAAAACAGAAGCCTTATAGCTTTTAACACATTAATCCTGAAACACCTTCCAGAGCCTCTTGTTTATCTTGTTCTAAACTGTTACTAACTGATCAGACACTGATTTGGGTGACCATTTTCTCAGTGCTCCCATCCTGGCCGCATAGGAGTGGAGTTAATTTATTACATACAGTGGAGGGCTTAGGGCAACGCTGTCCAGTGGAAATGTCTTCTGTAATGCAAACCATGTATATAATTTTAAGTTTTCTAGTAGCCACATTAAAAAAGCAGAAAGAAACAGGTGAAATTAATTTCAATAATATCTACTTAACCGATATCCAAAATATCATCAATAGGTAGTTAAACTAAAAATTATTAATAATATTTTATGTTAGTCATACAAAATTTTGGAAATCATATATATTCTATAATTCCAACATATCTCAATTTGGACTAGAGCTCAATAGCTTGTGGCTACTGTATTGGACAGCACGGATATAGACATTAGAAATAATACCCAGATATATGGTTACTAGTGTGGAAAGAGATTCATGTCATATTAAGTAGAAACAAAGCAAATCACAACATTGTGTTTAATATGCTTACATTTTTTATAAAGATTTTTAAAAGATTTTATTTATTTAATTTTTAGAGAGGGAAGGGAGGGAGAAAGAGAGAGAGAAACATCAATGTGCGGTTGCTGGGGGCCGTGGCCTGCAACCCAGGCATGTGCTCTGACTGGGAATCGAACTTGCGATGCTTTGGTTCTAATATGCTTACATTTTTATATCTATATTTGTATCTGTAACTAAGTCTATAAATGTGCTATACAGTACTGTAGCCACTAGACTACTTTAACTTAATGAAATTTAAAGTTCACTCTCTTAGTGGCACTAGCCACGTGTGCATACTGGCTGCCATGTTGGACGTCACAGCCTTAGGTCATTACTTTCTTCAACCCACTGAGCTGATTGAGAAAGGCTGAGCTAGAGTGAGGACCTGCTAGCCCTGCAACCAGTGGGGCTCAGGGTCACTTGAGACCCAGAGTCTCCATGGTTTTTAACAGTAAGACACAGGAAAGAGGTTCATCTGTTGTGCTGCTATTGTGAGATTTTAATAGGAGCATAGTGTGGAAACAAAACAACCTGCTCAAAGACCTTGTTCCATTTTGGTACAACTGAAATTAACTACCATTCAAATTGCTGAGTACTCCATAAAACTGATGTCTGCTTTAGGCATGCTCATGTGAAAATGCTCCTTTCTGCTTCTTCAGAACCTGCCTAATGTTCGTCGTGGGGCTTATTTAACATGGTGAAGAGAAAATCGTTTTCTTACCCATACACAGCTTCTATGCAGTGCCCAGGTTACATTCAACCCAGATGTGTAGACAGCAGTTTGTGTGCGTGTAGTAGTAGGTGGGTTACAAAGTAGTAGGGATGTTAAAGTCAGGAGGCTGTGGGCCGGGCGGTGTTCTGAGAACTCTGCAGCTGTACACAGGGTCCGGCAGAGGTAACGCCTGCTTGAGTGTGGTTGGTAGGGTGTGTGAATGTCTCCCACGAGATGGACATTTCACCTAAAATGTCATATGGTGTGCTTGAATGTGATATTAAGTTGCAGAATTACATGCTTATGATTTTGTAATAAAAGATTTTGTAATAAAAAAGTGGTGTTATTTGTGCCGGACCCTGTACATTAACTCACATTATCCCCCGCCTGGGTTCTTGTCTGCACTCTGCCCCTTATTCTCTCCAGCTTCTTCCTGACCCGATGGACTGGTTCTGCTAGTTCAGCCGACCTCAGTTCATCAAAATGAGAGGGTATGTGATGTGAAGACATTATGCACAACACGGTAGAACATAGGAACTGCTGTGCCCCGGGTTATGCAGGCCTGTAGTGAAGTTCACTCTTATCACTTAACCAAGTGCACTTGTGTGTGTGTGTGTGTGTTTTTTTGTTGTTGTTAATCCTCACCCAAGGATATGTTTATTGATTTTAGAGAGAGAGGAGGGAAACAGGAGAGAGAGAAACATTGATGTGAGAGAGAAACATCGATCAGTTGCCACCGAGATGTGCCTCAACCAAGGATCAAACCTGAAAACTAGGCATGTGCCCTGACGGGAAATCGGACTGAAACATTTTGGTGTACAGGACTGACGCTCCAACCAGCGGAGCCACCCAGCCACTGCAGTGGAGCGCACTTGTCTAAGGCATTTATGCCATCTGAGACTTGGGTTCTTATAACCCAAGAGGTAGTGATACCTCCAAGCGTCCCTGGGAGATGCAAAAAGCTGAGGAACCGAAGGCGCACAGTAAGTGTTCCTTAAACCTGACAGTTCCTCCCTGGGGCTCTGAGGAGATACACAGCAGCATGGCGTGTATAGTCATCGGTTGGTTGTGAATTGGAACTAGTGTCTCAGGAGAGCACAGCAACAATTCTAGCCTACGTAGAATCAATTTATGTATAGTCAGCCCTTCGTTATCCCTAGTTATGGTGATCGGTTCTACTATAAATAATGGAAACCACTAGGGACTTCCTAGCTTGAAACTGTGAGTTGAAGTCAAGCAAGGGAAACTTCTTCGGTGGTGCGCCACCCTTGCATCAGGGTGGTGCACCCTTGCATCAGGGTGGTCCACCCTTGCATCAGGGTGGTCCACCCTTGCATCAGGGTGGTGCACCCTTGCAACACCGAACGTTGTTCCATCCCTGAAGCAAGTGGAAGGGTTAATTTATTTGACTTTCATTTTCTGGTTTCCCAGGCTCCCCAGCACACTAAAAGTGCTGACAAGTCGTAAAATGACCAAAAGGCCCTTTGTCAGAGGAAAAAAGATGATAGTTTACGTTTTTCATTGATAATATACCGTGCTCTTATCCAAGTCAGATAATCGCAATGCTTATCTTATCACTCAGGATTCCTTATGTTAAAGTAGCATGTTTTAAATTACCTGTGTAGCAAACCAAGGAACTTTTTAAAAAATCGTTTTTCCTGATTAGAAAAGAACTGTGCTCTTAACAATAAAAATAAAGAAAGAAAACTTCTACTCACTCTATAATGAATATATATGACTTCAGAAGTAATAAAACCTATTACTTTGAAAGAAAAAAAAAGAAAAGTAATATATGTCCATTGAGGATATCCTGAAAAATATAGAAAAAATAGAGAATTTAAACCACACATAATTTTATCTCCAGAGACAATTGCTATTACCATTTGATGTAGTCCCTTCTTCCTGTCAAAGTTATCACAGAATTTTTTATCCTTTTTTTCAAATTTAACATTATAGCATACATCTTTACCCATGTAATGAAAAATTTCTGTAATAATATATCCTTTCATTTATTTTTTTAAAGATTTTATTTATTTTTAGAGAGAAGGGAAGGGAGAAAGAGGAGAGAAAGATTGGTTGGTTGCCTCTTGCACGCCCCTAACTGGGGACCAGGCCCACCCAGGCGTGCGCACTGATCATAAATTGAATCTGTGACCTTTCGGTTTTCAGGATAGTGTCCAACCCACTGAGCCACACCAGTCAGGGCTAATACATCTTTTTAAAGTCTTGCATATTCTTCCACTAAATGGATAAATCATAAATAATTTATCCTTTCTCTTATTGTTGATGTCCTGGTTATTTTAGGGACAGGTTTTTTAATTAGCATCCTTTGAAAGTGAGTATAGAAGCTGGGACAATAGGTGCTGGAGTAATGGTACTCCCTGTTAGAAAGCAGAGACTGATAACATTGTTTCCCGTGTTCAAAGAGAATGGCTGCTTTTTGTTATTTCTTTGGTGTTCTTCCTAGTGCTGCTGCTGTCTGCTGTGCTTGCCGATTAAAGCCACGATATAGTCTCTGGCAGATACCTTGTATTTGCTGTTTTCTTAGCAGAAAAGTTATAAAGCTGGACTTTGTGTCAGATGCTGTGAATATATGATTTAATCTAATATTCACCACAACCCTGTTGGAAAGGTATGATTTTGCAGGTGAATAAACTGAGGCTCAGAGATATTTGGTCACAAAAACCTAGTAAGTGGGAGTTAGGTTTAAAATCAGGTCTGTTTATTTTATTTTTTTAAAGATTTTATTTATTTAAATTTAGAGAGAGGGGAAGGGAGGGAGAAAGAGAGGAATAGGAACATCAATGTGTGGTTGCCTCTCTCATACCCCCAACTGGGGACCTGGCCCACAACCCAGGCCAGTGCCCTGACCAGGAATCGAACTAATGACCCTTTAGTTGGCAGGCCAGCACTCAATCCAAAAATTAGGGCTCTTTAAATGGAAAGTTGGTGCCCTTTCCTCCTCAGGACTTGTGCAGATGGTATGGGAGAGGGGTGCATGTTGTGAGTGATCCTCACATAGTGACCAGCCCCTCCTTCAGGCCCCAGAAGGACCCCTGGTGGCCTGTCATCTTTGGGGCAGTGACAAGTGGGGGTGGGTAGAGAAATGCCCCCCTAAGAAGGAATGCTTCAGTTCTAGTGGGTGCTGGGGTTGGTGCCAGCTGAGGGCATGGAGGGTGGTGCGTTGGCCACCTTAGCTTCCAGAACCCGCATAAACATTATTTCCGACCAGATTGCTGTTTGTGTGTTTAACTGTCTTTCCTAGCCAGTTGAATATGTGGTGGGCGGGTCTCTGAGATTATGTTCACTGGGTCTGTTTCTACACTATTAGGGTGTTGACCCAAGGGATGTGAGGATTAATAAATGAAGGTTATATTTCATTTTTAATTACTATTTAATTGAACCTCGAGATTTTTTAGCATATTTTTTTTTATTGCTTTCATGTACGACAGAATACTGGGTTCTCATCTTACAAATTATATAATTTGCTTTGGCACTATTTAAGGGCCATTGTACTGTAGAGTGCTACAGGAACTGCTCTTTGAAACAGTGGCCCCAAACCAGCTGCGGATTGGTTTGGTCCCTGGCCCCTAAGGAACCAGGCCTCACAGCAGGAGGTGAGGGAAGCTTCGCGTTACTGCCTGAGCTCCGCCTCCAGTCTCCTCCCCGCCCCCACCCCCCACCCAGTCAGCGGAAAAACTGTCTTCCACGAAACCAGTCCCTGGTGCCAAAAAGGTTGGGGACCGCTGCTTTAAAATGCTGTAACCAGCCCTGGTGGGTGTAGCTTAGTTGGTTGAGCATCCTCCTGAAACTGAAGGGTTGCGGTTTGATTCCTTGCCTGGGTGCTCACCTGGGTTGTGGGTTCTTCCCCTGCCTCCACGCTGGCCAGTGTCCCTGATTGGGACACGTACGGATGCTTCTGGGCACATATGGATGCTTCTCTCTCGCCTTGATGTTCTCTCTCTCCCTTCCTCTCTCCCTAAAGGCAATGAGAACATGTCCTCAGGTGAGGAAAATAAATAAGTAAGTAAGTAAATGTAAAATAAAATGTTCTATCTCTTTTTTAATCATGTCTGAGGTCAGAAGAATTTCTGAGCGCTGCTTTGCAGTATTTCTCCTGGCTGGAAGATTGGCTGTTTTTGAAGTTCGTGCGGAGACTAGCTCCCCTGGCAGGGCAGGAGCCTGTCCCACAGAGAAGAGGGTTGACTTCAAAAGGCTCAGAGAAGGGAGAAGCCTGAGCCATAGGGGATAGGGCCCTGCGCGGCCCTGCAGAGATCAAAGTCTGCTCGTGCTGTTCCTTGTTCCTTCTGTGAGCACAGCAGAAACTGAAGAATTTGTTTCGCAAAAATTAAAGCACACAGTTCTATGACTCCATCAGTTAGACTTTAAATGAAATTTATTTCAGTTGAAAAGGAGATACACTTGGCTCCCTCACTGGCCACAATGTAGGTCAAGGTAATAGTGATTCTTTAGGTGCTTTTAAAACCCTTGTTTTCATTGGTTTGGGGGGAGGTTTTACACATTATTGGATTGCACAGCAATTAAAATAAAACAAAGGTACATTTCAGCACTGAAAATCTGTAGATGAGACACGATAAATAGTGAATATTTAGCAGAACAAGGAGTAATTATTAATTCTGTATGAGATACTAAGGACCGTAAGCCACCAGGGTAGGCAGGTGGCCAGTGAGCTGAGCATGAGTCCTGTGACTGAGAGTTTCCTCCAGAATCTTGCTGTCCTTCAGGATGGCGCTGCCCACGCCTGTGAGCTGAGCTTCTGTGCTGCGCGATGCTGTGGGTGCGGGCACTGACTTTAGTTTGAGGCCTTGGGAGGCCACACGGAGATTCTCTCGAGAGTGTATTTGACTTACCTGGGTAGGGGTGCACATGGAAGAGAGCAGTGTGCTTGCTCTTTGCCAAAGGTGCAAGCCATCAGTCAACAAATACTCATCAATGAATGTTTGTCATGCTTCTGCTCTTGGCCTGGCCTTGTGCTGGTTACTATTTGGAATACAAAGAAATGTGTGATTCCAGCCCATGAAGAACGTAATGCAGTTGGAGAGATCCTCCAACAGAGACAGACATGTGGCAGAAATAGCAGTAACATGATTGAAAGGCTAAACTAGGTTTTTAATAGGTACAACAGCCAAGCAAGGGGAGTAAGAGGTGGTTAAATACAAAAAGTAAGAGGAGGGTTTGAGCAGAAAGAGAAGGTTAGGACAGTTTGGTCAGGTGGTAGAACATGGATGCTAGGCAAAGGAGTTTGGGTTTTATCCTTGACCAGTGGGATCTCTGGAAGGTTCCTGAGCTGGGAAGTAGCATATGTTGGATGTCCAGCGAGGTCACGTGTGCTCAGTGTTCTTTGTGGGGCTTCCTTTGGAGGAGGAAGCAGGTTTGGGAATGAACTCAGAGAAGTGGTGCAGTTAGTTAGTGGGTGGCTGGCCCGCCCTTGTCGCCCAGATCCACCACTCTCTCGTCAAGGCATCTGTCCTCTCACATACTCATTTCCCCAGCTGTGAATGAGGGTAATGGCTCTTCCGTGCTCACCTCAAAGGGCCATCGGCAGATCCCGTGAGTGGTGTCTGTGGGAGCCACGGCCACAGGCCCAGTGCAGGGGATCCCTTGAGGGCTTGGGATAGACACCTAGTGTGCCCAAGAAGACAGGAGAGCAGAGTCCTCAGAAAGAGGCAGGGAGGTATACGGGTAGAAGAAGCTGAGGTTTGGTGGCTGCTTGGCTAGTTTGTTTTCTTGCATGAGAAGGTTTTTATTTTTGTAGTGTGAAGCTGCTTCCTGTTTAAGAGGTTTTAGAATCGTGGTTCTTATCCCCGGCAGCACCATTAGAATCACCTGGGAAGTTCTAAGACCTGCTAATGCCCGTGTCTCAGCCCAGACAAGTTAAATCAGAATCTCAGGACAGTAGGGGGTCTAAGTCGGTATCTCTGCAAAAAAGTTCTCTAGGTGATTCTCGGATGTAGTGGAGTTGGGACCCTCTGCTTTAGAGGTAGAGATGTGGGAGAACTGAAGTTTACCTATAAACTGCCTCTAAAAAGCTGACCTGTCTTTCTGTACTTTGAGTCTCAGAGTAAACCTGATCTCTGTGCCAAAAGGGCAGAGAGAATTACACGGGTTAGGCTGGTTTAAAGGTTTGCTTAAGTTTTGGCTTTAGTTCTTTTAACACATTCCTTTCAAAGTGGTCTGTGTTTGTAGCCTTACTAAAGTAATTTGGAGCCAGACAGATTCAAAATAAATTCTTATTTTTCTTAAAATCTCACCAATCTGAGGCATCTTTGAATACCAGCCTGCTTGCAGTGAGATCTTAAATATCTTTTGGGAAACCCAGGAGACACAAAATGCCAGTGACGATGCGTATTGGAAAATGGCCTGTGTTGGAAGCATTCATCGGTGGGGTGGCAGTGACAGCCCTAGCTGCACAACCCAGGTGAAGAGCCCATAGGTTAGGGGTGAACCCCCAAGTTCCACAGACTAGTGAGGACCCCACTTCTCATGGCTGCAGAAGGGCTCCCCCAGGGCACTGGGGGTTGCCAGCCGTGAGTGGCAGGCTGGAAGGTCTTAGAGTCAGTGACTTGGGTTCCAGTCCTTGCTAGCTGTGTGACCTTGGAGAGCTCACTTCATCTTGCTGAGCTGAGATTGCCTACCCTCTAGGCAGCTGTGAGAATTGAATGAGAAGTATTGAGTAAATAGCTTAGCAAAATTCCTGGCACAAAATCAGAGCTCGTTTTCCATTAATTCTTCCACTTATGTAAGAAATCACATGGTCTTGGCAGCTTTCCAGTGTGAAGAACTTCAGCACCAGACCACACTGACTTGCCAAAATGCCCACATGCTAGGGCTTGACAAGCAGCAACCCTGCCCCTCCAAGATAAGGGGTGTGGTGTCTCAAGGAGGAGCAGGAAGAAGGCCCTTTGGGGAAGTGGCCACAGATGGCACAGTTTGGGGGCAGGCATAGACCTGTGTGACTTAGGGTTGCCCTTCAGGGCTGTCAGCCAGCACGGCCTCGTCGTTTATACATACGCAGGTCCTGTGCCACGTCAGAGAGGGTGGCAAAGTTGGGAATGAGTCGCGGGAGGATTCCAGGCTGCTGACTGCAGCTCAGGAGGTGGAGCTGACTGCCAGTGTGGGTTTCTGCTGGTCGTCAGAGCACTCTTTCCTGCGTGTTAACAAGAGCTACAGCCCAGTTTTCAGCAGTAGACAGCCATACTATGTTGTTCAGTTTGCAGCATTGGAGATTTGAGGTGGAAGTACTTTTTTTTTGGTCAGGCTGGATGGTGGTGTCAAGCAAACTAAAATAATTCAAATATTTTATAGTTAGGGAACAACTTGCTCCATTAGAGTTGAATAAAAATATTTCTGAACATCATCTTATTTCCCATTGTCTTTCTGTTTTATAACCACAAGGTGGATGGCACAGAGTGGGGGCCGCGGGGCTGCACGGGAGCCTCATTCTTAAAGTGTCTTTGAAGGTGAAACACAATTGGTGGTGCTTTGAGGCTGCTAGTAACTGAGTGCACCTAAGTCGGAGGCATCAAACTAATTTTCACAGGGGCCATATCAGCCTCGCAGTGGCCTTCAAAGGGCTGAAATAATTTTAGGACTGTATAAATGTAACTGCTCTTTATCTGTTAAGGAGTTGAAATTACATTCAGCTTTTTGAAGACAACCCTGAGGCTGATGTGGTCCCTGGTGAAAATGAGTCTGACACCCCTGTTCTAAGTGGATGTGCATATGTTACAAATGCTTTTGTGTGTGGAGTACCAGCAGGTTGTCACCAAGGGTGGATTATGACACAGGAGTAACCTTCACCAGCACTTCGCATCCTAGGCCTCCATGGACTGGGATGACCTGTGTACTCAATGCACCTGAACCTGGTTTTCTCAGCCTCTGCACTTTTGACATTTGTGGCCGGATGGTTCTTTGCTGTGGGGGCTGACCTGTGCTTTGTAGGTATTAGAAGCATATCTGGTCTCTGTCTATTAGATGCCAGTAGCACCCCCACCCCTTCGCTGTGACAGTCAAAGAAGTCTCCAGACACTGCCAGTTGTCCTCTGGGGGAAGGATCACCCTTTTTAGTGGACACTGGCCTAAACATAGAGTGTCTTGGCAGAAGCATTAGTTAATGTGTCATTTGGGGGTATTACAGTCTTACATCAGCACCCAGCCCTATCTTGTAGTTACACCTTCCCTTTTGCCAAAGGTTTGTCCAAAACATTATGGTGTGCAGGTTTATATAGCCAGGTTAAAAAGAATAATCTAAACTAGGAGTCTCCACAGGGAAGGAATGGAGTCAGTTATACCTTTCTTAGGCAGAGTTAATCCTCAGCATGAACAAAGCACAGGAATTGGAACATAATAGGTGCTTAGTCAATGTTTGCAACTGGCAGTAACATCTTTGTAAAACACGTGTCCAAACTTTAAACTCTAAAAAGTATATAAAGCAAGTCAGCAGGTGTTTACTTAGCGTCTATCAAGTGTCTAACATTGCACTGGAATTTTAAAAATTAATATTATTATAGTGAAGAAATGGATACTCCAAGAGATTTTTGAGAATTAACATTTCCCAACTTTACTTCAAAAAACTTGTCTTTGTGCGGTTGCTTGGAATTACTCAATTCTGTGTGCTAATTTCAGCTCTACTATTAGAATATAAAAGCCCAGAAAATTTGCCAGTAATACAATTCTGAGAAAATTTCAAAGCTAAAGAACTGATCCAAAAATATAAGAATGTCAGATGTTATTAGCATTTGGCTTTACTACTCAGAAATAATTACATTAGCATATTGCTTAAGAGATTTGCCCCATTACACAAATCAGTTTTGAAATACTTACTTTATAACCCCTCATGAAACCAGCTAAGCATGGTGCCAGGCTTATTCACTTCACTCATAATTGAGTGGATATTGTTGAATATTTCAGAGGAGGCAGAAATTCTTGCTTATGTGGACTTTATCAGCCTGTGCTAAATCAACAGAATGAAATGACTAATAAAATCTATTTTTAAATCCAATTATCAGGTTAACAATGCTTGCTTGGCTTTATTTTCTAAATAACCTATTTAAATTAGAATTAATTCAGTTGAAAAGATTCGTCGAGTACTGTATTGATAAGCATTTATTGAATAGTGACCATGAATAGTGGCTAAATCATACCATCTAATGATATTAAAACAGTTCTGAGCATTTGAGGGGAAAATGTTAATATACTTTATACAATTCATGCCTTTGTTGGCAGTGGAACAACACCAGCTGTTAGACCAGTGGTGTCAGATGGGACCTCAGTTCAGCAGCCTCGGTACTTCTAGCTAAGAAAGAATTCAGAGACAAGATTCAAACTATAAGAGAGTTTCTTAGAAAGTCAGAGGTAGAAGAAATGGGCTCAGGAAACAAGTTACAGAGGCAAAAGAAGGGTCCTTGTTGCTTAGAGTCCTTGTCTTCATGGTATTTATCGGGAAGTCTCAGCGGGGGATCCCAACAGAATATTCATCTGCTTTCCAGGTGTGTCCTTTCAGGGTCGTGGTCTCAACTGATTGGTCAGCACCAGGGCAGGGGTCATTAGTCAGTGCAGCTGGCTCTGATGTCAGCCATGGCGTTGCTTGTCTGGGTTTGCTGCTTTTCTGGGCCTGGAGCTAAAACACAACTGAGGCCGAGATGTATTTGATGTGGGTCAGAACCTTATTGTCCAGGGGCTTAATGCTTAAGGGCTGTCCTCTGGCCCCCTTGTTTGGTCCTGCTCTAACAGGGTCTAACCCACATGACTAGCAACATACCAGGGGGGAAAAGGTTGCAGGAGGGTCGGAACCACAGGACCAGCAATATGAAAGGCCAGGAGGCCTAAACCAGCGATATGGTAGGGAAGGAAAGGTTACCCTGGGGACGAGGTCCTTATTTCCCAGTTTTGCCCATTGCTAGGCACCTGGGGCTTTTTGCCCTGGGGACTGTACCTGGCCCATCATCCTTGCTCTGCTCATGTCTGTCTAACTGCCTACCACACCTTCATCATAAACTGCTTACTTAATTAAGAATTACCTGGGGTGCCCTGGCCACATGGCTCAATTGGTTGGAGCATCATCCTGTGCACCAGAAGATTGCCAGTTCAGTTCCCAGTCAGGGCACATACCTGGGTTGCTGGTTCAGTCCCCCAGGTGGGGCATACACGGGAGGCAACTGATCCATATTTCTCACATAGATGCTTCTCTCTCCTCTCCTTTCTCTCTAAAATCAATAAAAAACAATCAATAATCCTTAGGTGAGGATTAAAAAAAGAAGAAGAAGAATTAGCTGGGGAGGTATTAAAACTTATAACTCCTAGGTTTTTGTCCTAGAGATTCTGATGATGCAGGGCCTGGAAATGTGTATTTTTAACACCTCTCTGCAGGGAGCAGGGAGATTTTAATGATCAGCCAGATTCAGGGGCTCACAAGATACAGTTTTTTTGCAGAATGCCATCACTGCATATCTTTTCCCCCTTTTTACTTGTTTTCTTTATCATGGCCTTTTCTAGATGACTGCGCATATAAAATACAAAATTTGAACACTAGCAATCACAGATCTTTTAGTCTTCTGACTGCTGCCACATATATCCATTGTCTAATTTCTTTCAATGGTAAGCAATATCTTATAAAACTATAGTACAATATCACAACCAGGTCGTTCAGATACAGAACATTTCCATTGTCAGGGAAGAAAAATTTTCCTGTACTCTTTAAGGTACTTTTGGCTAGCCAAGTAATCAAATTGACACGAGACAGATTAACAAGAGAAAAGCAAATTTAAGTTTAGTAGCACGTATACTTCCTGGGATACCAGGAAGGCTGAGCAACTCACTGAAATGGCAGAAGCCATCACTTTAAATATCACCTTCAGCCAAAGACAGAAGATGTTGAAGATGAGAGTAAATTGTGGGAGGTTACAGGGAAAGCTCAGTAAACAAGGGTAAGGTTGTTACGCAGACTGCAGCCTTTGCCTTCTCCATTGATGGTGAAGGAAGGCTGTATATGAGGGCAGCACCCTTACAAATGGAGATTTCCCTTACAAATGTGAACATGCTTTACAAAGGGTAACTTCTCCTTATTCAGAGTTTCTCCCTTGTCTGCTGTTTCTTAAAATAAACCAGCCTAAAATAATCAGTATCCCCAAAGAGGCATATTTTAGGGTGGCAAACTCTGCTCCCCTTCACCATCAATCCAAGCGCCCCTCATGGCTAAGTCCCATCAGTCTGCCATAACAATACCGTGAACTGGGTGGCTTACACACAACAGAAATTTATTTCTTACAGTCTGGGTGCTGGAAGTCCGAGATCAAGGTTCCAGCACAGTCAACTTCTAGTGAGGGTCCTTTTTCTGGTTTATGGCTGGCACCTTCTCAGAGTGTCCTCACAGGGTGGAAGGGGCAGGGGACCCCTTGGAGCCCCTTTAATGTGGTACTAATCCCATTGTGAGGATTTCACTCTCGTGACCTAAGTACCTCCCCCAGGTCCTGCCTCCTAATACTATCATATTTGACAGTTGGTATTTCAACATATAAATTTTGGGGGACATAAATATTCAAACCATAGCACCTCATTTTGCCATTCTCTTATTGGACTTAAGGGGTCCATTTGCCTGTGTACATCAAAACCCAATAAGATACAAGCAGGAGTTTGCAGCAAAGAAAGCAAGGGTTTATTTTTAGGAAGCGGCCCACACCCAGAGTCACAGGTGAGCTAATGCTCAAAGACCTGGGTCCCCAGTGGCTTCCAGGGGATGGGTTATATAGGGGAAAAATCATTAGTCATGGTGACCAAGGGAGTTAGGGTCATGGTCTCTACTGATTGGTGGGTGCTCGAGTAGGGGTCAGAGTGTCATTGATCAGTGCATCCGGCCCTCCGTCTGGGCCTGGAACTGAAACACAATTGAGGCCAAGATGTTATATCTAGTTTGACTGACACTCTGCCTCTAGGGTCAACAGACACATGATTTTGTTCCGAAGATTATTCGATGCTGACCAGAACCTCATTGTCCTGAGGGCTCAATGATTAAGGGAGTGGACACGCATGGGAAAAGGAGGCAGGTAAGTCAGGGTGCTGGATTAGCCCAGCCTAAATCAAGAGGAAAGCAAGGAGAAAATGTCATATTAAAGAAAAGTTTCTTCGTGGTTATATTTCTATAGCCACACCCATTTCCTTCCCACCTGTACTCTAGTATCCCACAGCCTTAACTCTTGGCAACCACCAATCTGTTCTTATCTATAATTTTGTCATTTCATGAGTGCTATATAAATGGAATCATACACAGATGCTTCTCAACTTATAATGGGGTTACATCCTGATAAACTCAACCTAAGTTGAAAATATCCTAAATCGAAAATGCATATAATACACCTAACCTACCAAACATCACAGCTTAGCCTATCCTTCCTTAAAGGTGCTCAGGACACAATATCCAAAACCGCTGACAACACAGTACACTGTGGAGTATCTCTTACTTATGCTGGTGATCCTGGGGCTGACTGGGGGCTCCTACCGCCGCGGACCAGCGTCATGATAGAGTATCGTTAGCTCGGGGAAAGATACAAATTTAAAGTTTGAAGTAGGGTTTCTACTGAGTGTTTATCACTTTCACACCATTGTGAAGTTGAAAGAAAAATAATAAATTGGAGATGTATGTAGTTTATAATCTTTTGTCATTGGCTTTTTCTCTGGAGAGAAATTCTCTGGAGATTTGACAAGATGTTGCATGTATTAATAATTTATTCCTTTTTGTTGCTGAGTAATATCCCATGCTATTGATGTAGCAAAGTTTAACTATTTAGCTGTTAAAGAACATCTGCTGGTTTGTTTCTGCTTTGGGGCTCTTACAGTAAAGCTGCTATGGACATTCATGTACAAGTTTTCATTTCTCTGGGATATATGCCTGGGGTGCAGTTGCTGAGTTGTATGATAGTTGCATGTTTGATTTTTTAGGAAACTGCCAAACTGTGTTTCAGAATGGTGGCACTATTTTACATTTCTACGGACAGTGTGTGAATGATCCAGTTTCTCTGTGTCCTAGCCAGCATTTGATGTTACCATTATTTTTGTTTCAGACATTCTGGTAGATGTATAGTGATGTCTTTGGTCTTAATTTGCATTTGCTTGATGACTAGTAATATTTAACATCTTTTTATAGGCTTCTTAGTCATCCGTATATACTCTTGAAAAGAATGTGTATTCTGTCATTGGATGGAGTGTTCTGAAATGCTCTATAAATCCGTCAGTTGATGGTATTGTTGAGTTCCTCTATATTTTTACTGTTTTGTTTTGTTTTTCTGTTAATTACTGAACAATGGGAGTTGAAGTTTCCAACTGTCGTTGTGGATTTTGGTCAATTTCTTCTTTCAGTTGTATCAGTTTTCATTCACATACGGTGCATCTCTGGTGTTTGGTGCATACACATTAATGATCGCTATGTTTTGCTGGTAGATTATCCTTTTATCTTCATGTAATGTCCTTCTCTCTACTACTTTGTTTTGTTCTGAAGTCTCTCTGATTTTTTCATTCATTCTTGATCTCATGATTTGGCTGTTTTATAATTAAGGCTCTTTAACCCCTCTTTTTTTCTTTTTTAGGAATACATCATTCGGGTGCAAAGAGGAATTTCTGTAGAAAACAGTTGGCAGGTAAGCATTTTTTGTCATTAGAAAAGCGTTTTAAATTTTTAAACAAAATTCTGACTTGTGGCATCTAAAAATCTGGAAAAATGAAATACTTTATGCATAAGTATAAATTGTGTTTCTTTTAGATATAAATTTTTAGCTTTAACATGTATATTATAAGAGGTTTTCTATTCCCAGTTTGCTACCAGGGGGAGTGTCTAGGACTTTATTTTCTAGCTACACCCAGAGTAAGTAGGATAGGCAAATTACTTACTTTGTTCCTAGTAACTCAAACCTCCTCCCCTGCAAACATGGTTTGGGTGGGGGAAGTTAGAGTTTGGTCTGCCAGGTAGAAAGGTGAGACAGTGCCCTGGACATTATACAGCTTGGACACTGCATTTATGGACTTCCAGTTTCATTCCTGGGCAATTTCTGGTGCTGGTTCTGGTTTCCTCATAGACTTAGATGGGGCTCTATTTTCCTCAGCCGTGGCCTCAGAGAGAATAAACGTCCTGCATAGATCTAGAGGTCCTTTCAGTGGACTTGCAGAGGAATTCTGTATAGGGGCCATTTCTGTTCTGTTTTAGTAATTATAATTACCTTCTTCCTCTCTCATATTACCTTGTCCTTCACAGCCCAGCTGGAGCGTTACTTTTGGTAAAGAACACAATTCAGCTGAGTAAATTCCAAGACCTGATTGGCTTTATGAAGTGATTCGTGAATCAGAAGCATTCCATGTAGCAGCTAGAGAGGCGCTCCACTGAGGTGTACAAAAAGGAAGGTTTTTATAGGCAGAAAGAGGGTAGGACTAAGAAGTTAAAAGAATGGATTATTTCAGGCAAGGACAGCTTTCCTTAGGAGAAGGCTGGGTTTTTCGGGCAGATTACCACACTATTGTTGATTGGGCAGTTCTAGACTGATTGGTTTAAAATTCCATTCCTGGAAGAGGCTAAAATTGCAATTAGGATTTTGGTTTGGTGACCTGTCTTAGCAAAAGTGACTCCATTTTGGCTTCTTTTCTTTTCTTTTCTTTTCTTTTCTTTTCTTTTCTTTTCTTTTCTTTTCTTTTCCTCTCTCTCTCTCTCTTTTTAAGATTTTTATTTGTTTATTTTTAGAGAGAGGGGAAGGGAGGAAGAGAGGGAGAGAAACATCAATCAGTTGCCTCTGGCGTGCCCCCAGATGGGGACCTGGCAACCCAGGCATGTGTCCTGACTGGACATGGAACTGGTGACCTTTTGGTTCTCAGGCTGGCACTCAATCCACTGAGCCACACCAGCCAGGGCTTTTTCTTTTCTTAAGCAGACTTTGACCACAGTGGCCTGTATTTGGCTTTTCCTTTGCCTAAAATTTCGATCTACATTCTGTTTGAATAATTGTCATATTTAACGTCTGTTGAACATTTATTGCTAGACACTGGTTCAAGCACATTAATTTATTATCCCCTTAAAGAACACTTCTTTGTGGTAGTATTAGCCCCATTTTACATTCAAGAGGTAAGTAACTGGTCCAGGTCACACTCCAATCAGAAACAGAACAGGGTTGGAATCTGCGTATTCTCCATGATTAACCGCTGTGCCGTGTGTGCTCCCTTGCACCTACCAGGGTTAGCCTTATATTTAACTTTGGGTGTATATTTGACAAACAGGGATAACAGCAGTTTCCTCCCAGAAAAATCAACCCAATACAGTTTTCTAGATTCGTTAGCAGCCCAGGAGATAAGTAAAGAAATGTAGACTCTTGGGCCCCACCCTAGAGCTACTGAGTTAGATTCTCTCTGGTGGGGTCCAGGTAATTCTTCTGCATGTTAACATTTGAGAATCATCAATAATGGTTGAAGTCAAACTATTCAAAAGCAAAGTAATTTCCTTGCCCAGAGCCTGAAGAGATGGTAGAATTTGGCAATGGCCTAGTCAGTGGCATCAATACAATTAAGGAAGAATGTATAGACAACGGGAGGTGGACTGTCTGCCAAAAGGAGAACCCGAAATCAGGGAGAAGGGTGGCTCTCTGCCTACAGGTGTGAATTGGTCTCCAGAGTGGTGGCGTCTCATCTGGGGAAAGTTTTATCCAGTCAGGGATGAAGTGGCCTCAATACTGTCCACCTCCTTTTTCTTTGATTTCATGTTCAGTAAATCATGTTTGGTAAATCATTAAGTCATTTTTCCAGGTGCCTAGTTAATAAGAGAGATATTTAAATGACGATTTACACGGAAAAGAAATACATCATCATTCTCTCTTACCTGTCGGCGTCTTGTGAGTTTGGCTGGCATTAGCCAGTTTCCCATGGCCCGGCCAGCTCCAGCACACTGCTAGATCTGTTCTCTGGGCCTGTCAAGCTAAGCAAGTTAAGGACTAAATGTAGGACTTACTGTCCTTAGCGCAAGGGCCTCGGCTCTAGAATGCCAATAAATATTAAATAAGGAAATGAAAAGAGATGGTCTTTGCTGAATTAAAATACCACTGTCTTATCTCTTATAGGTTGTTAGGAGATACAGCGACTTTGATTTGCTGAACAACAACTTGCAGGTAAATATTTTAAAACACTAATGGCACATTGCTTGCTTGGGGTGTCTTAGAAACCAGTTGGAAATGGCAATAATGAGAAAAAGAAATTAACAAATTTTCCTGGCAAAGGGAACAGATGATGTGTGGCTCTAAAAATAAACCTTTGGGAACAAACGTGTTTTGTGATAGTGGCCCTGAAACTGCGCCTTTGTGCCGTGCTGCATCTTTACCACAGTCATGAGATGTGTGTTCTCTTTTCCCAGATTAGCGATGACTGAGGGGAGTGCTGGGGTGGTTCCCTGCGATGGAGCTGGAACTCTCAGACTCTTTCCACTGAACTAGGCTGCATAGTCAGCATTGCAGATCAGTGTTCAGCACTAACTAGAGACTTTTTTGGTGTAACTTTTCCTCTTAAATACATATTTCTAAATCCATTTGATTTAAGTGTTCCTAATTGGTGGCCATAATGGAAACAAGGCTGAGCTGCAAAGTCTCTCTGTGGAAACACAGCTGGTGCTGGTAATGATTGAAGGTCCTCGAGGGGCTCTGGTGCTCTAGGAAATACTGGCAGTGCCACCCATGTCTTCCCTTGGCAGCTTGGTTGAGTGCCATGGATTACTGAACACCCCTGGGCTGTGTCACAGCTCAGATTTGATTGGTTACAAAAAACCCTTACTACCTGAGCCAGAGCACTTGGCTTCTTACCAGCTCAGCAAGGAGGTGAAGGACGGTTCCCTTCACTGGTGAGCTAGCCATTGTCACTTAGTCTGAGTGACCTCTGATCCCGCCCAAAAAGGACAGGAAGACTGCTGGCTAGGAAGGATTCCTTTTCATGAAGATGCCATATTTTATTGATCAGACTTTGGAAAAGAACAGTTGTAGAGTCCACACTTTAAATTATTTACAACACTGCTAAAAGCAGGATTGTCTAATTTTACTTACAATAGAGTTGTCCTGAGTATCTGCAAACCTTTATGTAATTGTCATAGGACCATGCATTTGACACAGGTTGTCTTTTAAAATTTTAATTTTAATAAGATCAGTTTAAGTCTCTAGATAGAATATTGAGACTGAATTCTAGAGACTGAATTCTCATAGATGGGTTTAGTTAGTTTCATATATGGATTTTCATAACATGTCCTTTACTCTAAGACAAAAGCTGGGCCTGTGATGACCTTGTAGGTAAGGCACAAATGTGCACTTCATTCCAGCCATGGATATTCCCCACAAATCCCTCCAGACATTCCACAGGACATTTCCACAGTGGAGCAAGCATTTGAGAGTTAACATTGAACTTACTGTGAGTTTTCACCCTTATGCATAAGTGAAACTTTGCCCAGTTTTAAAGAAGATGGAGTCATCTTTGTACAATGTTATTCAGCCAGGGCTGGGTAAGAATTGTGGGAGAAATATTTCTCAAAATTAAATTGCCTATGCTCAGCCCCTAAGAATGACTGTGGGGAGGAGGGTTTTATCTCCTGTTTGTTCTTGCTTTGGGGATATAAGGTTGGATCTCTGTTACTATTTAATTATGGCTTTTTTAACATAATAGAATTTTATTTTTTGCTTCAGTTTAATTTTCCCTTTTAAAATGGGTACTTTCAATGTGAATCTTATTTCAAATGCAAATATTCATGTGTATTGATGTTGGCTTGTGTTGGGCAGGATATGGCCAGACATCATTTCAAGTGGGCGGTTTTTCTGGATCCAAGTAAACAAACAGACGAAAAGTACATACAGCTTTTTGGCTACAAAATATTGCAAAATATCTTCTATAAAACAGACCAAAAATATTCCAAAACCACAGAATAAAACTGTGACGATGATTTTCAGTGTCTGATTACCCTTCTTGACTGATAATGAGTTCCTGATGAAGAAAGAGAAATATAATACATACATGCAAGTTGTCTTCAATAGGAAAAATGCCCGAGTGAAAAAAAAGTAGATTGTAAAATTATACATGCAATATAATATAATTACATGAAATGTTTAGAAAAAAAGATTGGGAGACATATGCCAAAATGTTAATAGTGGTGAGCCCAGGTAGTAGGATTATGAGTTATGTGTTTTTCTGATTTTTTAAAAGGTTTTATTTATTTTATTTTTTAGAGAGGGCAAGGGAGGGAGGAAGAAAGGGAGAGAAACACCAATGTGTGGTTGCCTCTCGAGCACCCCCTAGTGGGGACCTCGCCTGCAACCCAGGCATATGCCCTGACTGGGAATTGAACTGGTGACCCTTTGGTTTGCAGGCCAGCTGCTCAGTCCACTGAGCCACACCAGCCAGGGCATTTTCCTGATTCTTTATACTGTTCTGTACTTTCCAAGTTCTCTGCAAATAAGCACATGTAAGCTGTATGAAAAGAAAAATAAAAAAAAGCTGCACTTTTCCCATTCTTTATAGTGAACATATTTTGTAGTAATAATGAAGAAAAATCCCACCTTATTTTAATGGCACCATCAAAGTAGTGATCATCTAGGGCAGTGATTTTCAACCAGTGTGCCACAAGAATTTTTTAAACATGCAATACCAGACTATTTAGTCATGGGCACTGACTTCTTTTCCCTTAGATTATCAGATTTAAAAAAAATGACAACAGCCAACAATAATAGCTGACCAGTGTGACTGAATCTAAATCATACTTTTTTGTCAGATTGTGAGAAAGTACATATTTTTGGTGTGCTATAGAATTTTAGTGACTGGTTTATGTGTTCCACAAGATGAAAAAGGTAGGAAATTGCTGATCTAGGGAGACAGCATACGACAAGGAACAAGAAGGAAGCCAGAGGTGAAATGAGAGGAACTGGGTGGGAGTCCTCAGACTTGGGAAGGAGCCTGGGCTCTGCCCCTCGCCACCTCGTCTTAGGTATTTCCTCTCTCAGGCCCCACTTTCCCCATCTGAACCAGAGGGTTGAACCAGATGACTTCTTAGGTTTGCCGTAGCACAAAAGTTTTGTTACTTGAATTTTACTGCCCATTGTTGACATAGGAGAGACTTCACTGGAGGGAAATTGGGAGAAATTAAGCCTCTGTTGAGAGTGTAGAAATCCCTAAAATATTCACTGGAATATGGTTGAAGGCAGTGTGTAGACTATTAAGATCTGATACCGAAGTGAGAGATTAACAGATTTAGAGTCTGTAGGTTTCTTTCCTCCAGACAAAAGCTAGTTTTCTTGAATCTGTGATGTAGTTTGTCATGTAATTTAGAGGCTTCTACTAGCCTAGCATGGGACAGATTATGGGCTTTAGGCCCCATTTTGGTGATCATCTCCCATTTGCATTGTCACTCTGCAGGAGTTGTGAGTGGAACTTTGGGGGACTGTATCCTTTGTACAAGGAACTCAAGAAGGGAGTCCGTAGGGCATGCTAAAGAAGAAAGCTATGGAAAATGCGATGATGAGGTGTCATGGCTCCAAGCCGTCAACGTGGAGGCTTCTAGGGAATCACTGGCTTCGTGACTGTGTCACTCCGTGTGCTCCTGTTCTCTTGCCCTCCCTTCTGACTGGGCACTGACTTGCTAAATTTTATATTCTGAGATTGGTAAGCATTTTAGAAATTCTAGGAGAAAACTGAAGGAGAAAATGAGTGTATCTTGGATGATAATCTTTTTTTAAAAGACAAGATTTTTAAATAACGCACACATTGCCTAGTTTTAGTACTTGTAGGAATATTTATTGTAAGATACTGAACTAGGGCAGGAAAACACCCCCACTGTGCCCAGCAGGCTGATGTGGCAGGGGCGCGGCGAGGACTGCAGCTGTTGGCAAAGAACTCTGTCCTTCACCCGATGGCTGGGAAAGCTGTGGTGTGTCTGGGCGTTTCAGTACATTTTCCTCCAGTGAAATGAAGCTTGAAAACATTGGTTGAAGTTTAGAGGCCACAAAGTTTGAAACAGATACCTTATCAAATTCATTTTCATATCCCCACCATGAATGAAAAACATCCCTGCTGAGGTTTGAATCCAGTGATGTCAGATGTGACTGTCCGTTCTGCGCGAGGTAGCGGGGTCTGCTGGTGGGCAGGTGGTGTGGACAGATGTGCCAATGTTGGTCAGTGGCATTTTAAAAATCTTTGCTGAGTAGACAATCAATCTGATAAGCAAAAAGTTTTTTTTCCTTTTCCTTCTTTAATTGAAAAAAGTAGTAATTGAGTAATGAGAAGACATTTTATAGTATGGGAAAAAATTAATTGATCACCTCACTCCCAGAGGCAGCCATTCTCAAGCAGATGGTGTGAGTCCTTTTAGACATTTATTGTGCGTATATAACCCATTCCTGAGGTGTGCACACACACGCACAGGCAGCACATGAGGAAAACAGCCTGACATTTGTGTCTCATCTGGCAGTACCATGGTACAAAATTCACTCCAATGGTGCTCTGACATTCTTTCATAGTTGGAGAATAGGCAATTTAGAATTGTCAGCCAAACTCTTCATCTTATCTAATGTCAAGTTTAAGGTCTTCACTGTTTTGTTTTGTTTTTTTTTTTAAATACAGAGTGGAGCAGGTTAACTTAGGCTTGCCCACATGGGTGGTTTTGATTACAGCCTGTCTGAACTCAAGATGGCCTTCTCTTTCGACTGCTCTCAGCCAGCACACACGCCACTCGGACTGCCCTAATCTAAGCACGAGTGAAGAATAGTGCTGCTCTGTGAAAGTGACTTTACTCATTACATTAAGATACTACTCTGTTGCCTTGTTTTTTAAGTTCGAAAAATAGACTTCAAAGTTTTACATGATCTGGAAAACGATAGTACCTTGAGCATCTGCATTTATTTTTCCTCCCTCTGGAAGCCACTTTTAAACAGTGAATTGATCTTACATGTGAGTGTACACGCATACACACTCAAGGACAAATAGGACAGGAGGAAATCACAGCATAACATTCGAAGCTGAAAATCCATACTAATTAAACAGATACGGGAAGACAGAATTCTGGCATGGGGGGTGGATAACCCCACTGGGTCCAGTTTATACCACAGAACTTCCAGAAGTTTTGGCGATTGACATCACAGGTGCTGCCTCCGGAGAGGGGCCAGGTCAAGCTAAAATCAGGAGTTGAGCCCTGACTGGTGTGGCTCAGTTGGTTGGGTGTTGTCCCGCAAATCAAAAGGTCATGGGTTCCTTCCCTGGTCACGGCACATGCCTGAATTGTGGGTTTGGTCCCTAGTCAGGGCACGTATGACAGGCAACCAATCAATATTTCTCTCTCACATCAGCGTTTCTCTCTTTCTCCCTCCCTTCCCCACCTCTATAAATAAATAAGTAAATAAATAAATAAATGAAATTGGTAAAAATAAAATCAAATCAGGTGTTGAGAGTATATTTAAGAAGCAATGAGGTCCTCAAATCTTGCCAATCCAAGCAAGTTATGCCTGCCCTTCTCCCTCCAGCAGAAAGCTGGAAGTTCATTCCCTGGAGAGGTAAGAACAATCTGTGGACTGGAGAATGCAGGCACAGTAGAAAACATTATCTAATAAATAGGAGCATGGGCCTCAGCCGCCAACCTCTCCTCTGCCCTCTTCCTCTCAGCTCCTGGAACACTGGCAGTTAGGCCCAGACCTTCTGGGCAGGAGATCAGAAGATGTAGGGGGATATCTGCCCAGACTAAGATGAAAGAGTTAAAGACTCTCAGACTGAAGACTAAGGTCACAGGTCCTCCCGATGAAGCCCTGAGGGAGGTCGTAGGCCACAGTAAAGCCCACAGCAGACCAGCCACAGGCACTCACCTCGAACTTCTCATCAGCTTTTGGTGCCCCACTCTTAAATATGGACAACCCAGGATCTCCAGATTTCTAAGAACATTTTAATATGAACGATAACAACTAAAACCAACAGGAAAGAAAAAACCTTCAAGGAGCATAATATGTGCAGTAAGAAGAACATTTCAGGTACTTCTATATTCTCAGATAAGAAATTGTATTACATTCAGGTTGCTGTTAAGGGGGCAGGGCAAAGAAAGAGTCAGCACTCTAATAGTAGGAAACTAAAGGAGTTCATCATCACCGAACTATTATTATATGAAATGTTAAAGGGACTTATGTAAGAAAAAGATCAAAACTGTGAACAGTAAAATGGCAATAAATATATATCTATCAACAATTGATTCAAAAAAACAAACTCAGCAAACAAGAAGAACAGAAACAGAATCATGGGTATGGAGAGTGTTTTGATTGTTGCCAGATGGGAGGGGTGTGGGGGAATGGGTGAAGAGGTGAGGGGATTAAGAAGTACAAACAGGTAGTTACAGAATAGCCATGGGGCTGTAAAGTACAGCATAGGAAAAGGAGTAGCCAAAGAACTTATATGCATGACCCATAGATGTGAACAATGGTGGGGGTATTGCTTGAAGTGTGTGTGTGGGGGGGTGCTGGGTGGAGAGGGGCAAAGGAGAAAAAATTAGGACAGCTGTAATAGCATAATCAATAAAATGTAATTTAAAAAAGATAATAGTAGAAATTAAAACTTTAGAATGGCTGAAAGATAAAGAAAATATCCCAGAAAACTTTTTCAGTAGAAAAAAATGTTTAACAAAGGTGGAGAATAGGAGAGAAAAGATAAGAATAGAGGATCAGTCCAGAAGGTCTCATATTGAATAATAGGAGTTCCAGAAAAAGAAAGCAAAGGGCATGGCAAGGAAGAAGTGATGACCCTAATATAAGAAAATACCATAGAATGTGAGGATATTACTAGTTTCTAGGTTGAAAGGACCCCAGTACTCAGCACAGAGAATGAAGGTAGACCCACATAAAGGCACACGGAATTCACAAACGGGTCAAAGAGACAATCCTAAAAGTTTGTGTGTGGGGGGGAAGAATCAAGAATCTTGAACCTTTAACAACAGCACTGGAAACTGAAGACAATAAAGTTCTTAAAAATTATGAAGACAAAAATATTTTCAACTTCAAATTCTACATCAAGACTTGCTTTCAATCAAGTGTGAAGGTAGAATAAAGACATATACACATGAAAGCTTTCCAGAACCTGCCCCTCTTTTGCTGGCAGAGGGTATCTGCACCAAAAATAGGGGGAATATTTAAGAAAAAGCATCGACATAGAAATGAGGATCAGCAGGAGAAAGACAAAAGCATCTCCAGCGAGATGGTAAAGGGAGGTCCCAGGATGCCAGCTTTGCAGCAGGTGTGGGGACAGTCAGTCTTGCTTAAAGCAGGTTGGTGGGTTCTGGAAGATACTCCTCAAGAAGGTAAAATTAGTGCATCTCTGCGTGTGAATGTGTTGAGAAAAGGCTTAGCCAGAGAGTTTGGAGTTGAATAGAAAACTAAAAAAAGTAAACTGCCAGTTGATAGAAAGTAACCATGTTAAGCACAGTAAGCATGGCTTTTTGGCTGTAAATATTGTTTGCCTAAAATAAGCATGAGTACTACACTAAATAAGATTATAGCACTCTGATTGGTGTGGCTCAGTGGATTGAGCGAGGCCTGCAAACTGGCATGTTGCCAGTTCAATTCCTGGTCAGGGCACATGCCTGGCTTGTGGGCCAGCTCCCCAATTGAGGACATGCAAGAGGCAATCATTGTATCTCTCATACATTGATGTTCCTATCCTTCTCTTTTTCCCTCACTTCCCCTCTCTCTAAAAGTAAATACATTTTAAAAAATGGTAACAACTATATTGGAAGGATTAGGAATAGGGTGTTTTGGGGGGTAAGGTCAAGATAGTGAAGAGAACTTAATCGTCATCTTCCATGATAGAAGATTTATAGATAATTCCTAAAAATGAAAAATCAAGACATAACAACGTCAACATCCCTCAGTGCCATAAGATTGGCTGAAAGAACTGAACGTGGCTGTCTCTGAGGAGTGGGGGAAATGGGTATGTCCAGAGTGGATATGTAGTCTCGCGGTGCGGGGGAGGGATGTCATGGGACTGTGAAAAATAAAAAACTGACTCTTGAAATTATGTTCATGTATAAGTTTGATAAAAACAGAAACACTTTAAAAATTAAGTTTTATAGTTGTTATGCTTAATAGAGTATTTTATGAATTCTAAGATGCACAGTTTTTTCACATCACTGAAATTAGGATGCATATTAAAATCTGTGGTGTCTCAGACTTAATGAAATATGATGGCTCAGGAGTCTGATATTGTATCTTATTTAGGAATGACATGAGTATAATATAATACTTCTTTTCTTAAAGATTGCAGGCCTATGTCTACCTCTTCCTCCCAAAAAATTGATCGGTAACATGGATCGTGAATTCATAGCTGAGAGACAGAAAGGTCTTCAGAACTATCTCAACGTTATCACCACAAATCATATCTTGTCTAATTGTGAGCTGGTTAAGAAGTTTTTAGACCCAAACAACTATTCTGCAAACTACACTGGTGAGCAGAGGGGCCTGTGAGCAGTGGTCGCGGGGCTCATGGGGCTCTGTGTTTTGGGGGAGGTGAAATATGTGGGAGAAACTCTTCCAGTGGGAAGACGTGGATATTTGTTATAGGGTATTATTCATTCACTAATTCTTACCTGATTGTAATTTACTGTTGGTGTATAAAAGAAAATAACTAGTTCTAACATGTTTATAATGCTTGCCCAGAAAAATCTGGAAGAGAAGTTATTGTGTGTGTGTACTTACAATCTTGTCTTTAGTAACTTCCCTGACAGAATCAATAGTAAATAATCCATGATAACCTATACAGTAATCACAATTGATTTGTATTTGGCTCCTTTTTGTATTTACAGTTATACAGCGTATCTGGCTTTTTTCAGAATTACTTTACCACAGCAGTGATTCAGAAGGGTCCTCTCTGTGTTCCCGGTGGTTCACTGAGACCCACTCAGTGCAAAACATAGGGAGGAGGTAGCTGCCTTTCAAACCTTCCATGGAACAGGGCGGCGGCCAAGGGACTGAGGTGGAAAGGATACCAGTTACACACAAAGCTGGCATTGATTACCTAAACCTAGTGTCAGCAGAATGTGTGATTAAATATTGAATACATCCTGGTGTGGCCTTGAAGACACCCATGGAAACCATTGGAGGACTGAACTGATTACTAGAATTCAAATGGTTTGTTAAAGCTAAACCGTGCTTAGATTCTTTCTAAATGGAATTCTGGGTGTTATTAATAAGCTGATTTCCTCACTAAAAGAATAGATTGTTTACATGCTACTTTTTGGGTCCTCAAAAACATTGCTTTGGGTCCAGGCCAGTGTGGCTCAGATGGTTGGGTATTATCACACAAACCAAAAGGTTGTGGGTTCAGTCCCTGGTCAAGGCACATGCCTAGGTTGTGGGTTTGGTTCCAGGTCGGGGTGTGTACGGAGGGCAATCGATCAATATTTCTCTCTCACATCGATGTTTTTCTCCATCTCTCTCCCTCCCTTCCCCTCTCTGTAAAATCAATAAGCATGTCCTCACGTGAGGGTTAAAAAAAAAACTGCTTTTAAAGCAATTGGAGGAAATTTCATTCCTCTTTTAGAGAGAGGGAGGTAGAGGCTTGCTTGTCAGGCACCAAACTTTTCTGCATAATCAAATCCCTTGGGGAGCTTTATAAAATCCTGGTGCCCAGGCTGCACTGATGTCAGTTAAATAATCTCTGCAGGCATGGCTCATGGTTCCTTCCTTCCCTTCCTTCCCTTCCTTCCCTTCCTTCCCTTCCTTCCCTTCCTTCCCTTCCTTCCTTCCTTCCTTCCTTCCTTCCTTCCTTTCCTTCCTTTCCTTCCTTTCCTTCCTTTCCTTCCTTTCCTTCCTTTCCTTCCTTTCCTTCCTTTCCTTCCTTTCCTTCTTTCCTTCTTTCTTTCATTTTGAATTGATTTTACAGACAGAGAGTATGGGAGGGAGTGGGGTGAGAGAGAGGCAATGATTTGTTTTTCCACTTATTTATGCATTCATTGGTTGCTTCTTGTATGTGTCCTAACCAGGGATAGAACCCACAACCTTGGGGTATTGGGCCTATGATCTGACCAACTGAGATACTGGGCTCGGGCAGGCTGGTGGCTTTTAAAGCTCCCCAAGAGATTCCAATATGCAGCTGAGTTTGAAAACCAGTCCTTGGACCTCACTATTCACAGGAGCGCCTGCTGACCAGCAGCACTACATTTTTGGGAGCTTGTCAAAAATGCAGAATTCAGGCTCCATCTCAGACCTACTAATCAGGATCTGATGTTAGCAAGGTCCCCAGGTGATTTGCATGCTCATTAAAGTTTAAGAAGCCTCACTCTTACAGAGGTGTCCAACCTGCAGCCCACAGGTCGCATGTGGTTCAAGATGGCTATGAATGTGGCCCAATACAAAACTGTAAATTTAGTTAAAACATTATGAGATTTTTTTGTGATTGCATGTCACAGCTTATTTAATGTGTGGCCCAAGACAACTCGTCTTCCAGTGTGATCCAGAGATGCCAAAAGGTTGGACACCCCTGCAGGGACCTGCTGCCTTTTAATAGAAGTAGGAGTAAGAAAAACGCCTTTCCAGAATGCAGTGGAATAAAGGAAAGTTTACTTCAAGATCACATTAACTACAGGTTACAAGTGGAACACTGCGTTGTTAACAAGGCTTCCATTCATCCCCCACTTGTGTTTGGTTCACCTGGGAGGGAAAGCATCACAGGACTGGGGCCCCCAGCACAGCTGGAATTCTTTCATAGCAGCATCGCTCATTTCATTTCTCTGTGCTGCCCCGCAGTTGTTCCCAAAATTGTGAGAGGGTGGGCTGTCTGGATTGACTTACAGTCCTCTAACGGAACAGTAGCGAATGGTTGCTGTTTTCAGAGAGATGCTGACTTATTTCCCCCTTTGAATGAAATGTCAGGACTTGCCTTGGCCCTAGGCTGACTCACCAGCAGAGTCCGGAAAGGGAAGCCTGGGCCCCCTCCTCTGCGTCAGCTTGATTGAGCCATTCCACAGAAAGCCAGGCAGACTTGTCCAGGCTTTGCAAAACTCAGTGTGGCTCATCATCGTCTGTGCAGGAATTGTGAGGTGTTCACTTGAATTAGAAAGTCTAATTGAGAACCAGCTATTGTACAGGGAAAACAGATGTCTCCCAGTCATGAGGGGTTGGTGTTGGGACACACACACACACCACCACCACCACCACCACCACCACCCCCACCACCACCACCACCACCACCACCACCACCAACCACCCCCACCACCACCACCACCACCACCACCTTATTCACTTTGTTAGCAAGGTACTTCTATCATGTAAAAGCCTCACTGCTCTGTAGCCATCTTCCCAGCCCAAACCGCACACCCCCTCAGAATAAGGGGGGTTTTAATGTCTACACAGAAGTCAGTTGGCCCAGAAATCAGTAGGCCTGGATCCTAGTCCCAGCTTGGTCATAAGCAGCATTTGCCCTCCATGGGCTTCAGGGTCCAGATCTATAAAACAGGATTTGAGGGAGGGGGCAGTGGACCTGGGAGTGTTGAAGTTCCCTTTGGTCTTAAAGCCCACGGATCCCATGAAGAGGTTGATAATAGTGAGCTCCAGGATAAAAGTATTGCAGGAGAGATTGGGGGATGGGGATGGTGTTCAGAGCAAGAGTGGGATGCTTTGGAGAAGGTGGAGGCCCATGTCCAGCTGTTTCTGTGCAGGCCTCTGCTATGCCACTTCCTGTAGTAGATTAGGGATCTGGAGCTCAGTTGTAGGGCTGAAAGGGTCAGTGTTTGTTCCCTGCAGCCATCCCAGGGGGCTGGGATCTAGGAGCTCAAAGGCTGCATGCACATAATGGGGCAGCTGGTGTCTTCTGAGCTCGAAAGTCTGAATTCTGTGGGAAGTGCAGAATGGACTTGAAGGCTTCACTCTACATTTCCAGTCTAGGGCTTGTTTATCTGCATTTATGAGCCTATATTCCCCCCCACCCCACCCCTGTGTCTGTCAGTGCTAAAGAAAATTAGAGCAGATGCTTCCTTTTTATTGTTTTCATGTTCTAACAGGAGTGAGCATCCCTACCCACTGAACGTCTATTGAACCCTTACTTCTAGCTGCATGAAATATTTATTGAACACCTACTATGTGCCAGATGCTAGGAATACAGCAACACAGAAGGAATAGTCTCCCCGACCCCTACCCCGGGCACTTCTGCAGGAAGAAGACTGTGACAGGGTAAACATGCAGCAGCACCTTGGGTGGGGGGGTGCAGTTTATCGGGTTGCAGATGATTTAGATCTGAAGATGGAAGGCTTCCCAGAAAAGGTGCTACATATGTGGAGATCTGAGGGGTGAGTAGAAGTTAGTGAGGCAGGGGCAGTGCTCCAGGGGAGAGAGGTATTTCCAGCCAGAGTGTCTGGTCTAGGACAAGAGAGTAGCCCTGATACAGGACAGTCTGTGAGTGTATCCCAAAGGAGGGACAGATAACAACACTGAGAGGGCACCATTGGGGGAGGGAGGGAGGGGTCCTGGCTAGGGGAGCAGTAAATTTGGGCTGAGTCTCAAAGGATAAATGGGCAAGAATGGAAAATGCTGAGGGGTGGGGACAGGGCAGTCTTCAGAGAATGAGGGAGGCAAATGTCAGAGTGAACAGAGGGGAGGCACAACTGTTGCAGGAGACAAAGCCAGAACTGGGTTGGACATGAGGGTTAGGAGCCTGGTCTTGACTTGGTGAGGAAATGGGGCACCAATAAAAGCTTCTAAGCAGAGGAATAGATGCTTAGCATTTAAGTGTGTTAAATGGGGAAGGGGGATTAATATTGGGACCATAGTAGTCATGTGATTTACTTGACAATAAATCATAGTTTAGTGGAAAGAAAATGGCCTTTCCATAATTCCCTGCCCCCCAGGGCATGAAACTCTCTCTCAGTCCTCAGTTTACCTTCCATTTTGTTCACATTCCATTTGTTCCCTGTGTTCATAGCTATTTCCCTGTTTCTGAAACAACGTACAGCACATGCATGGTAGCATATGGTCAATACTGTTCAGTAATGATTTTGTGGGGAATTATGAGTCACTGTTAGTTTTGAACAAACTGTCCTTCACAGTCTCTTAGAATGATATCATACTACATTTAGAAAGTTACTTTTCATGATCCTTCTCAAAGTTGATATGAATGATTTTCACTTAAAAGAATTTCCTTTTGTCCTGGCTGGATAGGTCAGGTCAGCTGGTTAGAGTGCCGTCCCGGTGCCCCAGGGTTACAGGTTCGCTCCCTGTCGGGGCACCTACAAGAAGCAACCACTGAATGCATAAATAAGTGGAACAGCAAATTGATCTCTCTCTCTCTCTCTCTCTCAAAACCAAAACAACAACAACAAAAAAAGAATTTCCTTTAAATTTGTTTACATTCAAGTTATTTTGTAAATACTGAAAACATTTTATATTGACATTATTTATGGAGGAGGAACATGGTTCCCAGTGTTGATAATGAAAATTTATATGCTTCTGTCACACCCAATCCCTCCAAGTGGTCATTCACATTAGAGTAGTTAAAACAAATGTAAATGGAGTCAGTTTCGTATTCGGTTCTCACACCTTTTCTTCTTTGTGGATGGACTGACAGTTTACATATGGAATCAGTAAACAAACAGCTAGTGGGTTCTCTTCCCCGAATCTCTTAACTGTAAAGTACATCAGAATGACACTGCGTGCCCAGCTCTCTGTGTGGCAATTCCAGACTCGGTACTTTTGACATATGGAGAGCATTTCTACCCAATCCCTCATGTCTCTCCAGTCTGCCTGAAATGTAATTAATGCTGCGTAGTGGTGAAATTCCACATCGAATCTGCAGGATTTCTGTTTGCTTTCAGGAATCGGGGTGGCTTCATTTACTTACCACATTGACAAATAGCAAGTTACAGATGTTGCTTTTCATAGGAAATGCAAAAGCACAGTTATTTTGATATTTTTTAATACAATGAACTTTAAAGGACTTCCTCTTCTCATTGTCTTCTTAAAAGGAGAAAACATTGTCATAATAAATGAACACAAAAGGAAGCATGGACTTTTTCCAGTAAAAGGCACACCATCACTTCCCACAATAGAACCGTGTTGTTGCTGTACATAGATGTTTTTCTAAAACACTGATTTTTATTTTCAGTATATATTTAAGGCTAATCACTTCTTTGTTGGTGAAAGCTATAATTCCTTGAGGAATGAAGATGGGATAAATATCACTTGGAAAAACATTGAATGCTGTTCCAAGCTGACCTTAGAAAACATTTTGAGCTTTGTGTTTGGGTTATGGCCTAGTGCGTATATTGAATTCTCGGCTTACACCATCTGGGTATTTTAGATCTTCCAGTACATGAACATATATACCCACAACATTAGTAATTAATTGCTTTTTTCTTTAATAAACTTTTTACTTTGAAATAATTATAGGTTTACAGAAAAATTAGTTATAGTACAGAGAGTTTCCATATATTCTCACCCAATTTCCCCTGATGTTAACATCTTATGTAACCATGGTATATTTACCAAAACTGAGAAATTAATGTTGGTGCATTACTGTTGACTGCAAATTTTATTTAGATTTCACTAATTTTTCACTTATGTCCTTTTTTTGTTCCAAGATCCAATCTAGAATCCTACATTGCATTTAGTCTGTGTGTTTGTTTTTGTAATTAAGTTTTTTAAGGTCATAGACTGTAAGAATGTCATTTGTAAGAAAAATATCTTAAGCATATGGTACTTTCCTGATATGTTTGACTAATGAGTTTCTAAAATGTCTTTGCAGAGATTGCCTTACAGCAGGTCTCCATGTTTTTCCGATCAGAACCAAAGTGGGAGGTGGTGGAACCCTTGAAAGACATAGGTGAGAAACTGGCAAGCCCATTCTGTTAAAAAAGACAGATCCCAGATCTGGATTCTTTGTCATACTTCCCTTTATGTATCCCAAGAAAGCTCTTAAATGCAGGTGATTTATTTTCCTTTTTGCCTTCTTACTACTTGAGGATGCGGTCCTTAACTTTTAATACTTAGTGAATCTTGGTTGAAGTCCCATCTGAGCATCTCAGTGGTAGTAACATACTTTCAACCTGGTTTCGTCATTCATTCTTCGTCTTTCTATTCACTAAATCTAAACTGAAGAGCTGTTTTCCTATTATTTCTGTGACTGGAGTAATTTTTTTTCCTTTTTTTATTTTTAAGTTCAATCTTTACCATGTCAACATGACCAAATACTTGTTTTACTTGCGCCTATACAGCTATGGAAATATTGCCAAAGTTAATTTTTATCACTCAGTCAGTGAAACATCAAATGGCATAAAAATTATGTAGCTATAAACATATTTCTGCTTTTATGGTAGGTTGGAGGATAAGGAAGAAATATTTCTTGATGAAGATTAAAAATCAGCCAAAGGAACGGCTTGTGTTAAGCTGGGTAAGCTGGTTTTTTGTTTCAGTCTCATTTTGGGAACTTTAGATGGGTTTAGGAGAGCAGAAATTGACAAGAGAATTAAGAAATTATTTTGTGCTCCAGAGTGATGTTATAAAGTTCTTCTCAGTCCCACATCAAAAGACAGTCATTTTAAGTCACTTTGCTTGTGCATTTGGTCATTTCAACATGATTATATTTGATCAACTAATAAACATTTGGAAAGAAATAGGAACAGCTTAAAATAGTTCTCTAGAGAACCTCTGTAGGGTTGGCAGTATTGCCATTTGGTTTAGAGAAAGTACTTGGGCGTTCCTTTGTTATCACTTTGGGAGTTCTAGTGATACACGTGGTTAATGGAATCCGATAAGATTACAATTAAGTCCTGCTTTTTATATGTTTATATTCTCTCTCTCCAGAAGGACCTTGAGGGAACAAGACATAGGTGCTTTTCATCTTCAGTTAACATTCATATAGTTGGGAAAATAAAAAAAGGGAAAGACATAGGAATATTTTAAATTAAATTTATTAAGGTGATATTGGTTAATAAAATGATAAAGGTTTTGGGTGTACAATTCTATGTCTTTTTTTTTTTTAATGACTAAAGGCAGCACCTTGATATTTCCGTCCATGTTTTTAGGGTGACCTTGGCCCTGACAAGTATTTGTCAGATAAAGATTTTCAGTGTCTGATCAAACTTCTGCCTTCCTGTTTGGTGAGTACAGTTCCTGCTATGCTTGGTGTTGGTGACAGATTCACAGTGTTTTCTGTGGACATACTCACAAGCATGGAGAGGTAATTCAGTTCAGATTGAAGTTGTTCCATAGAACAGCTATGACTAGTCCCATAGACTGGAGGCTATTTAAATGGCATTTATAATACACAACCCATGAAATGTGGTACTTTAAACATAGACTTTGTATTTTAAGCAAATAGCAGAATAGGAGCTAGTCACTTTGTTGTTGGTGAAGATGTTTAACAATGGAATTAAAAGATCTGTTCTAGCCTGAGAAAACAGAATGCATAAGGGTTTAGGTAAACTGGATGAGAAAAAGGCAAAATAATCCTTTTCCTGTCTGAGTTACTATTCCCACGGGCTAGCCAAGTGGTCTTTAGGAAAACCTGGCATTATTTATGCTAAAACACAATTCTAATCTGAGGCCTTTGGTAGAGAGAACTACATCAATATATTTCCAAATAGATGCAGAATGTCTTCAGGAAAAGACTGATCTGTCCAGAAAATTGAATTAGTGCTGATGTTCTTTATCTGTGGTCTGCAGGAGGATGTAGGACCCTGGAGTGAGTCACTCATGGACTCAGCACAGTTACGCTGACCTGTCCAGTTGGTTGGCAAGTTTGTTTTTGAAGAAAGCATGCCTTGTCAAACTAGTAAAACCAAGCTTTTATTGAGGTGTGGTGTGTAGCCAAGAAAAATGCTGTGGTCTTTGAGTTTGATTAATTGTGTGACACAGGCTGTCGGCACTCAGCTCTAAATTTCTTTTAATGGGTAGGCTTTTTAAAAAGAAGGTGATATGGACAAGTGGTACATATTAATTGCAGAAGAGTCAGAAAACAAAGATAAGCAAAAGAAAACTCACCTGTAGATTCAGCTAATCAGAAATAACAATGTTCAACTGTTACTGTTCTAGAATTGTATATGATTTGAAAATATATATATTATTTTAAAACCTGATTTTTTTGGTAGTAGTATACTGTGAACATCTTTTTTTCCCCGCCATGTTCCTCTATTTACAATACAGACCAGGCAAAGAGCCTGGGCTGAGGTGTGTGTGGGGTGGGTTTGTGCTGCCTCTTCTTTCTGTACAGTCAGCATAAGAGCACAGCCAGTGGTCAGCGAGGGTGGCCCAGCCCCTCCCCACACTGTTCTCCCCACAGGAGCCAGTACTCATTCCAGGATTCAAAATTAGCTAAACCACAGGCCATGGACCCCATTCTCAAGGGTTACTCCTGCACTTTACCTGACACCCATGGAGGAGGTGTTGATGTCCTTATCCAGCTGGTTCAGAAGGCTTACCACAAGCCTCTTTTATTGTCAACAACATCATTATTACTGGCTGCATAGTTATTGTTGGCTGTACCTTAGTTAACTAATCTGGATATTTGGATCACATCCAGTTTTTGTCTCTTAAAAAAAAGAAAGCCATAGCCAAGGCTGATGTGGCTCGGTTGGAGCATTATCCTATGAGCCAAAGGGTCATGGGTTCGATTCCCAGTCAGGGTACATGCCTGGGTTGTGGGTTCAGTCCCTGGCCAAGGCATGTGTAGGAAGTAACCAATGAATGTTTCTCACATGGATTTTTCTCTTCCTCTCTCTTTCCCTCCCTTCCCCTCTCTCTAAAATCAATGGGCATGTCTTCAGGTAAGGATTTTTAAAAAGCTGTAGTGAACAGTTTTAGCCAAATGTTTGCATTCATTTTTTTTAATTCTTTATTTTATTGATTATGCTATTACAGTTGGCCCATTTTCCCCCTTCACTCCCCTCCATCCTGCCCACCCCCTCCCACCCACATTCCCCCCTTTAGTTCATGTCCATGTGTCATAAGTTCTTTAGTGTCTACATGTCCCATACTATTCTTACCCTCCCCCTGTCTATTTTCTACCTACTGTCTATGCTACTTATTCTCTATATCTTTTCCCCCTCCCTCCTCCTCCT
>PVIA01005913.1:0-106468 GCA_004024845.1 Tonatia bakeri
GGGTGGGCAGGGTGGAGGGGAGTGAGGGGGGAAATGGGACAACTGTAACAGCATAATCAAAAAAAAATTTAAAAAAAAAGAATCTCAGAAAACAGGGAGAATAGAAGATTTCACACCAATAGAATTTCTCTTTTCAATGCCCCCGTACCATTTCTGAAAATTACTAAGTACTTTACTCTCCTGCTGAACATCAAAAATAATTCTTTTTCATGGTAATCTAGATAGACAAGCAATTAATGCTCTTTGCTTATAGAGAAGAAATCAATTATATTAAATATATCACATGCTGGATTTCCCTTCCTTTGCTGATACAGACAGATGGGCAGATGATGATGGTTGGATAAAAGGGCCTTTTTTTCCAATGTCAAGGTAGAGAGTGAAACCCTCCACTCCTATTCCCCAAAGATAACCACTATTTACAGTTTCTTGGTATCTCCTTCTAGACTAGTTCTCTCTTAAAAGTTATGTCTGACATACAATCTTAAAAACTAAAACATTTACAGTTCTTTCAAGGTATCCTATAAATTAAGTAGAATCCTCCCTCTATATGTGTTCTGCTAACAGAGCTTTCCAAACTCTGTGAAAATCTAACATTAATAATATTATAAGCTGACTGGCTGGATTTCTGAAACAGCTCATCTATTATCACAAAAAGAACTAAAGAGCAACGAATGACCCCACTCACCCTCAAAAAAAGGGAAACGTAAATATCTAATGGGGGGATTACCTTATTTGGAACTAAAACAGAAAATGTTTGGATGGTTAAATGAAAGTGCTTGCTACAGTTTATGGGCCTAGTTTACATTTGACATGTGGAAATGAGTTTTGGAGAAGAAAAAAAATTCCTGGAGACAGATCCTGATTACCCGTTTCTGAAGGTACGCTAATCAAAGAAAGGCCTCTCAGGGTCACACACGGGTCTCCAGAGAATATACACTGTGTCTCCTTCAAGTACGAAGGACAAGGACAAACTGTGTCATCAAATTATGTATAGCAACGTGAAGACCCCTGGAAATGAGGTTTTTAGTAAAAGAAAATCTTCCCAAATACTGTACACAGATTTTAAAAAATATGAACACAGAGTTTCTCCTGTTATTCAGAAATTTAGCAAACCACATCAAATCTTCCCACCTCTTAATTATACTTACTAATGAAGGGATAGAAACAAGAATAATCTAAAATTCTCTTCTTCTTGAGTATTAAAAAATGTACAATTGTAGGGGGTTAGAAGCAAGCGGTGGAAGGAGGCTTCTTGCAACAGCAAACAGAAACTTTTCCTTTTTAATTATGATTGCCTAAGGCCAGAATTAAAGTAAGCTTTTTCAATGTCCTAAATACACATCAAACAAAAGACAGGCTGGGTGAAGAGAAAAGTCCATCTAAGAGGAAAAAGAAACTACAGAGGACCAGAGCAGTAACTTTTATAGCACTCATCTTTCATAAATCACGATGAGCCAGAACTAGTGCCTCTGAGCTGACATAAACCCCTATAAGGCGAGAGGGGCCAGGCGAGAGGGGAAGAACTAGAATACCACACTCTCCTGCAGCTCGCTCTTGCACTCACACCTCCCCCACAAATCTACCCAGAGGAGACAATACAAAGGTAATGCTATTCAGGTCCTGCGTTCCAGTCCAGTGAAAAGTTTTCTATGGTGTATTCCAAGGAGAGCCGTAAAGCACCAGGTCAGTGCCAGCAACAATTGTTGTGAATCAGCAAATCTCTGCCTGCTGTAAACCTGAGATGCAACTAGAAACTGAGTTGTTTTTATTGTTCAGGCAACTACACTGAAATTCATTTAATGTTTATATACTATTTCTGCTCTCCAAAGCTGATCAAATAAATACTACCTAATATAGAGCTCACTAAATTTTGATACAACAATCGCCGTATTCATTCATACATTCAGTAAACATTCATTCCATATCTCCTTACACGCAGAGACACTGCCAGCTCTCAATCACAGCTGAAATGGCTGAGGATAAAACCAGAAAAGGAAACTTATGCTCAGAGCCTGTCAAAGCACTTGGCAACCCTTGATAATCTTAAGCCTTTCATACTGAGAGACTGTTCGTCCAAAGCAGCACCTTTTCAGCTAACCACTGTGGGCCATAATCATAAAACTTTGTCTTTAAAGCTATGCTCAGTTTACTACAGAATGACATTGCACAAAAACACTCTGCATTTTAAAACAGTTCTTTAGCCCTGCTGGTATGGCTCAGTGGATTGAGTGCTGGCCTGCAAACCAAAGGGTCACTGGTTCAATTCCCATTGAGGACACATGCCTGGGTCGCAGGCCAGGTCCCCAGTTGGGGTGCACAAGAAGCAACCACACACTGATGTTTCTCTCCCTCCCTTTTTCCCTCCCTTCCCTTCTCTCTGAAAATAAATAAATAAATATTTTTTAAAGTTCTTTAAAGGAATATTTAAGAAACAAAACTAGAAAAGAAAAAGGAATGAGTAAGAAGTGATTTTGTGAGTCAGCACCATCTTATATACACAAAAAATCTCCTTCCCAGCTGAAAGGACAGTTTCAGTCAACAGGTATTCATGGAGTGGTGAAGATGTGATGGGACCGGTACCCTAGACAGTGGGGATTCAGTCATGAATCCATGTGGTCCCGGACCTCAAGGTTGGAAATATCCTAACAACGGTCAATGACCAAGTGCCTGTCAGTGTCAGCACTAGTCTAGGCATTTGACGTACGTCACATCTCAAACTAATCTTGCAAGGCAGATGATACTATCACTTAACAGACGAGCAAAGTGAGGCAGAAGGTCATTTGTCCAACGTCACCCGACATGCAAGGAAAACTGGCTGGGCTGGCTGACAAACCTACCCTGCTGGACATGCAACATCTTTGTGCCTTCATCATCAGCCTACCTAGCCTCTCACGCTTCCTCCATACTTCCGACCTGGCCACAGCTCTGTCTGCCCTAAGGAAACCCATTTGCCAAACAAATGAGGAAGGAAAAATATAGAGAGTAGAAAAAAACTAAATGCAAGAAATTCTCTTAAAAATTTTTTTAAACAGATGCGAGGGGGGGAAAGAACAGCATATAGGGGACTGTCTCGTGCTTCAAAAAAGCTGAAGTAAAACATATAAACATTGATAGTATCGTGCCTTGACTGAGGCTTTCATTGTTAAGTCTGGGAGTCTTTATTTAAAATCTTTAGGTAAAATGTAAGAACTCAAGGTAGAACAGACATCAGCATCTACCAGCTCAAGAAGGTAACTTGGAAGAGAGACTTCTGACTGACATTCCAATTCACCCACACGTGAACTGCCAGTTATTTCTCAGAACCTTCATTTCCCTCATTCTATATCCACTTTGAATTATATGTTCGTGTTGACTTGGTGAATATTTTCATTCACACTTATTTTATTTGAATTCATTTATGAAACCAGAAAAGATCCACTGGGTTGAATACATTTCCTGGTCTCAACAGAAACTGAAGACATGTCAGTGATGTCACTCCTTATCTTGAGACACGTGTAAGAAATGAGTGGTTTGGACTTCCGGCCAAGATGGAGGCATAGGTAGTCGCACTGTGCCTCTTCGCACAACCAAAACTAAGGAAAACAAAAATTGAGAAACAAGAAAGAACCAGAACAGAGAGAAATGAACTAAATGGAAGTCAGACTACCGTACAACCAGACTGGTAAGGAGCGGCGGATTCGGAGGCCTGCGGACAGGGGCCGAGGGGTCCCGGCAGGAAAGAGCGCTGGCTGGCAGGCACAGGCGCGCAGACGGCAGTTGGCGAACCCGGTGGCGGACCCTGAGCACGGGAGGCAACGAGCAGACCCAGTGAGGGGCACAGGGCAGCTGGCTGTCCCCAGCCACACATTCGTGCACAGACAGACTAGGCGAAACGGGCAGCTACACAGACCGCGCAACCCAGGGACCCAGTGCCACCGGGAAACAAAGCCTAAGAGCACCCACTGAAAACACCTGTGGGGGTTGAGGCCGGGAGACTCTCTCAGCCTCACAGAAGGCTCCTCGGGGAGACCCACAGAGTCCGAGAAAGTGCACAAGCCCACCCGCCCGGGAGCCAGCACCAGGGGGGCCCAGTTTGCTTGTGGGAAGCAGCAAAGGGGACTGAGGTCCTGGAGAGAGCGGAGCAGGCGCCATTGCTCCCTCTCAGACACCGCCCCTACATACAATGTCACAACCCAGCGACTGGGGTGCCCTGCCCTGGTGAACACCTAAGGTTCCACCCCCCATACATAACAGTCGCAACCAAAGGAAAATCAAATAAAAAAGATGGCTCAAACAGAATTGAAAGCCCCAGAACCAATTTTTTTAAGTGACCAAGAGATAGCCGAATTACCAGATGCACAGTTCAAAGCACTGGTGATCAGGATGCTCACAGAATTGGTTGACTTTGGACATAAATTAGATGAACAAATGCAGGCTACGATAAGAGAAATGAAGGAGAACGCACAAGGAACCAATTGTGATGGGAAGAAAACTGGAACTCAAATCAATGGAGTGGACCAGAAGGAAGAAAGAAACAACCAAACAGAAAAGAATGAAGAAACAAGAATTCAACAAAATGAGGAGAGGCTTAGGGACCTCCAGGACACCTTTAAACGTTCCAACATCCGAATTATAGGGGTACCAGAAGGGGAAGAGGAAGAGCAACAAATGGAGAACTTATTTAAACAGATATTAAAGGAAAACTTCCCCAATCTCGCAAGGGAAATAGACTTCCAGGAAGCCCAGAGAGTCCCAAAGAGGTTGGACCCAAGGAGGAACACGCCAGGGCACATCATAATTACATTAGCCAAGGTAAAAATGAAGGAGAGAGTTCTAGAAGCAGCAAGAGATAAGGGGACAGTAACCTACAAAGGAGTTCCCATCAGACTGTCAGCTGATTTCTCAAAAGAGACCTTACAGGCAAGAAGGGGCTGGAAAGAAGTATTCCAAGTCATGAAAGGCAAGGACCTACATCCCAGATTGCTCTATCCAGCCAAGCTTTCATTTAGAATGGAAGGGCAGATAAAGTGCTTCTCAGACAAGGCCAAGTTAAAAGAGTTCATCATCACCAAGCCCTTACTCTATGAAATGTTAAGGGGACTTACCTAAGAAAACGAAGATTAAAAATATTAACAGTAAAAAAAGACTTCAAATTCACAATTAGTAACAACCATACCTAAAACAAAAGCAAACTAAGCAAACAACTAGAACAGGAATGGAACCACAGAAATGGAGCTCACATGGAGAGTTAGCAACAGGGAAGTGGGAGGAGGAAGGGAGGGGGAAAAGATATAGGGAATAAGTAACATAGACAGTAGGTAGAAAATAGACAGGGGGAGGGTAAGAATAGTATGGGAAATGTAGACACTAAAGAGCTTATAACACATGGACATGAACTAAAGGGGGGGAATGTGGGTGGGAGGGGGTGGGCAGGGTGGAGGGGAGTGAAGGGGAAAAATGGGACAACTGTAACAGCATAATCAATTAAAAAAAGTAAAAAAAGCCCTGACTGGTATGGCTCAGCGGAATAAGCGTGGGCTGCGAACCAAAGCATCACAGGTTCGATTCCCAGTCAGGGCACATGCCTGGGTGGCAGGCCATGTCCCCCAGCAACTGCACATTGATGTTTCTCCCTCTGTTTCTCCCTCCCTTCCCTCTCTAAAAATAAATAAATAAATTCTTTTAAAAAAAAGGTAAAAAAAAAGAAATGAGTGATTTGGACATTATAATAACTGTAACTTCCCATGAGGGACAAAAAGGAAAAAACTGTCTAGGTCTGAATAAAGACTAAGTACAGGTAGGTATCACTGCTAATGAAAATGATAGGTGCTCAACAAATGCATAATTTCAGTCCATAAAAACAGCTTCAGGTAAAAACTTACAGATGAAGAAAAAATTTCTAACACACACGAAATTCATATTGAAAGCCATCTGCTCCAAAGATACTTTTGTAAAACTCTAGGAACACCTTTCGATTTTTTTTTTTAATTTTCAATGTTCCCACTTAATGAAAGATATGAGGTTAATAGCTATTTCCCATCTGTCCACGAACATTCACCAACCCCTTAGCCACCACCAACACCCCCTCCCAATGTGTCACAGTGTCACCATTCATTGTCATCACCCACACCCAACACCCCAATCCCCCCCAACACATGACACACACCAGCTGGGGAAGATAGGTGTACACAATGCTTCAACCTCTCTCATAAAGCAAAGCACCTCATACTCAGCTAGACTAGACCTTGGATCCAGTAACATACTGACGCTGACAGTTTCTAAATGTTACTTCACTCAAAAATGCTTTTAAATACCTTTTAAAGTTCATTAGCAAATGCACTATATAGTGATATATTGTTTTACTTAAACAATTTAGCCTATAGATAAGACTTAATGGATTTTAAAAAGCAAACAGCTACTTTCCTAAACATAAATTACAGAAATAAATCATCTTTAAAAGATCCACTTGAAACCCAACTCTTAAAATACAGATTATAATACAGATTATATATACATATAAAATCTGTAATTACATATTATATATAATGATATATATCATTACTGATTATAAATAAATAATAACAACATCAACAAAAACGGCAGAGATAGCTAACATTTGTATAACACCATATCTGGAACCTACCCTTAGCATTAGCTATATTAACTTAATCAACCCTCAAAATCATCCTGTGGAGAAGTTTTTGATCTCTCATCTTTTACAAATGAGTCAAGCAAAACTTCTTGACTGTCTCACCAAGAAGGAGGCAAATAACTGCTCAATTATCCCTGCATTTATGGAGAGAAATGCGTATCTACCATTAACTACGATACCTTAATGTGAAGAAATTATTCACTTAAGAGACAGTATAGAATTATAAATAGCCTTGCTCAAAAAAAAGGGGGAGGATATTTCTAGCCAAAAAATGTAGATGTACTGTCCTACTTATATTATCAAGCAAAGGAAAAATAATATTCCATTAAGTAAAACCATAAAAATATGTGTAATTTCACCAATATGTTAATATTAAATATAGATTTGTACTCAAAGGTTGATTCCACATTATGTGACTAATCATAAAGTGACTAAAATTATTTTGAAATTTATTAACGATTAAGGTATAAGAGTGGTCACTTAAACACTGTCAAAACTCCTATTTCTACAGTCTTTTTATTTATTTATTTATTTTGTTGGACTCTCCCGCAGGCCAGACACTGAGACAATCATAGATGACACTTTCCCTCTTAGGTAAACCATCTCGGATCCAGCTCTGCTTTAAGCGCTGGTACTGAAAAGCACTCACTCCACTCAATTTTCACCACCCACAGCATGCAGCACAGATAACACAAAATAATTTAAATCGTAACAGCTCGAGATTTAAAATTAGCAAGTGAAAAGGAGGTGGATTCAATTTTTAACTTCATTCAATTTGTCAAATTTAAAATACCTTCAATTATTTATTTTTCCAGTCCTCACAGTAACCATAATACCACCGATGTTAATTGCTTTGCCTAACTGTAGTTTTACTGTTGCTTGCATCCTTACTTAATGAACTTCAATTAGTGCTGACAGTAATTCTTAGCTCTAAAATCTTCTAAACCTTTATTCTTTCAATGAATTAAATCTATTGTGTTATGTCTCCCACTATTCCAAGTGGCAGTCCATGAAACAATGAATTCAAATACATGAAAACTTAAGATCATGAACTTCAATAACATGGAGCCACCTACAGAGCATAGAGCTGGACATGCAGGTGGATTTTACTTAGTTTTAAAAGGACATTTTGTACTTTTTATGTTTATAGTCTGAAAGTAAATTGGTAACGTTTTTCTTAAAAGTAAGCAATGATTAAGTGACTTGTTTTCAAAGAAACCTCAGTATCATCAAAGAACAAGCATGGTGTTATTGTGACAAGAAAGAACTTCCTAAATTCTGACTCCAGCAATAAGACTATCTTAATCTTCCAGTTATCTTCAAAGAAACCTCAGTATCATATAATGATGAGCACCATGTTACATGATAAAAGAACTTTTTCTAATTCCAACTCCAATAATAAAATGATTTCACAGTAATTACAATGCTATTAATCATTACGTAGAACAAGAAAATTGTTTTAGTACAAGAATATACAAACATGAGGAGAAAATATACCTCATGACTGAGTAAGGATTTTATGGGTGATTTATATATTCTATGGATGTATATTTATGGATATGTACAAGGACAGGATCAAGGACAAATTGTAACCAGCCTGAATGATTAGGTCCGGACAACCTAAATAGCTCCATCAGTCTCTGACCTCCAGCTACAATGGCCTTTTGAGAAGAAAAACTTCGACAACCTTCTTGTTTTGTTCATCAGTGTATTCCCAGGGAAGGGCCTGGAGCATCATACTGCTCGGAAATTTGATGAATGAATGGATTGAATTACACAGCCCACAGAACAATTACAAAAATCAGAATTTAAGGTCCTTGGAGGAGACTAGTTAGCCAGGCCATACATAGATTCCTTTCATAGCTGTTTATTTCATACATACTTTGAAAAGCATTTGCATGTGATTTATTTCATTCAAGCCACACCATAATTCAAGAGTGTGAGTACAGGATCTACCACTCCGAAGCCCAAGGGCATCTAAAGTATACACTATTTCTAGAACATCCCACTAAACCACAAAAGCCTAAATAAATTCTACCATTAGTTGAAATGCCTTTTATAAAGTTAAGATATAAATCTAAATACAAAACATAGCTCTACCCAAATCTTTACGGAATAACTAAATCTGGGTAGTAAGGTACATTCTCAGTGGCCGAAGGTTGCGCCCAAGTCCCTCATACCCGAAACCTTACGGACAGAGCCCCCCATATCCAGCCACACCTGAGTTAAGTTTTAGAACTTCATCTTAACTGCTTTTGATTAAAACATTTTAAGCTTTCTTAACATGAAAGGAATATTATTTCTAGATCTCAGTTACTGTTAAAAATACCAGTTTGTTGTATCAGTTGTAGATGGAGACCAAGTATAGATGGAAGCATGGAAGGCGAGGCAGAACACAGAGTCCTGTAATGTTTTTTTTTGCTTTTAAGAAGTCTCTTGTTATCAATCTGCTCTCAAGTCATTTTGACTTTTGCTCACAAATTGGAGAAAAACACCAGTCCTTCTGATGCATCACTATGTTTCTGGAAAGTTAACCTGATGAGACAAAGGATGAAGTAGCCTCCTGACCCTCAAAAGAAACTCATTTTTGCTACAAATGTCCTTGATTCCAAAATATCCATTCAAAAATAAAGTGTTATGTGCCTACAATGTGCAAGTCACAGGGTATCTCTGATTTCCAAACTGCTAATATGAGATAGCTCCTTAGGAGCCTGAACCCACTCTGAAGTCTCACTGTGTTTCCTTGTAAGATGTGGCAGAGGAGTATCTCCTTCTGTTTCCAGATACTGTCCCCCAGAGGTGCTTTGGTGAAGGATCATTCTGAAGTCTGTATCTTCCTTATTATAAGACAGTACTTTTCCTGAAATGATGCCAAATCCTGATGTTCTTCTCCATGTGCTTTTTAATGTTTTACCATTTTACTTTGAACAGTGTTCCAGGCACAAGCAACCACAAATTAAATTAAAATGTAACATAAAATGAAAGTCTTTCATGGTCCCTACATAAATGGATGAACTTTTGCCAGATCTCTTCCCTTACAACACGATGTATTTTGAAACAGGATTCAGGTCCAGAGGAGTGACTCAAAGAAAAATCAATGACAAACAGAATGATAAGGAAAGGAATATTTATTAAGCAACTGACCACACATTAGGCAGTTACCCACCTGATCTCACGCCTCACAGCCACCTTGATAAGTATCAGTCCCATTTTCCAAAAATTGAAATGGAAGCTCCAAAGAGGTTCACAAAGTTCAGTTCACAAAGCTAAGATTATCATCTGTACTCAAACCCATGCCCTTTCCTAGAATAAGATAATTCCCAAAGACACAAAGATGAATAGTAAAGGACAACACTGCCTAATACCAGTTACCAGTTTACCAAACCCTGGCCACCCTGTGGCTGACAAGCCTTTACTGTGACAGTATTTGAGTCCTACAAGAATCCTGAGCAGCATCTTCCCCCTCCTACCACGGGGAGGTGCCAGCTGCCCATCCTCCTGCCGAGGCCCACTGCTCTACCACGAATCTCCTCCGGCACCACCTAGGTGCCACTTCCTACAGTGTTGCTACCCACCTGGCTGCTCTCCCCGTTCTTTTCTCCTCTTTCTCATCACTCCAGTATCCTCACAATTTTCAGGTTCCTTCAAAAGGTAGTAAGATGATTTGCTTATTAAATCATCCCAGCACAGCATCAGCAAGATGGCAGCTGGCTCCAGTGCTCACCTGTGTTCATCTACTGCTAATGCACATAACAGAGAAGGCCCTGGCTTTGGAACCAGGTAGGCCTGGGTTCCCAACCCTGGTTCTCTCTGCAGGATTGGGCAAGTTCCTTACCCAATTAATAGAAAACATCCTCCCTCTTGGTGTTGTTGGAAACTTCAGTGTGGCACCATGTATTACATCACCAGGCACACAGCAGAACCAAAGCCAATGTTTCTCTTCTCCTTCCAAACTACTTATCCACTACCCTGACCAGTGTGGCTCAGTTGCTGGGCATCATTCTGCAAAGCAGAAGGCCTCCGGCTCGGTGCCCAGTCAGGGCACATGCCTGGGTTGTGGGTTTGGTCCCCAGTAGGGGCATGTACCAGAGGCAACCAAGCCATGTTTTTCTCTCACATCAATATTTCTCTCCCTCTTTCTCTCTCTCTTTCCCTCTCTCTAAAAATAAATAAATAAAATCTTTTTAAAAATAAGTAAAAGATAAACTATTTATTCACCAGCAAAGATAACTTGAGTTTCTCCTCCCAACTTTTTCCAGGTCCCTAACTATAGTCCAGGAAAAATGCTTTTTCACTGGCGCACTCAGTTTCACCATTAGTAGTAGTCCTACTCACCTAGCTTAATTTTCCAAACAACCACTCTGCAGTCATGTAGTCACTTTTACCTTCAAACATCTTTTAAAATTCTGTTTGATATCAAAAAGAATTAAAAATCAGAAGAGACATGCAGAAGAAACCTCTTTTCATGTGATCTCCTTTCTACAGAAAAGGATCATGGGACAAATTCTCTCTCTCTGCTCTGAGTGAGGGAACTGCTGCCTACCACCCAAAGCGGTGGTTCCTAATCTTTGGGGAAACTCCTCTGAAAATCTGATGAAAGCCTTTGCCCAGAAAAAATGGCACACTGCACAGAGACACAAAATACTGCCTGGAATTTCAAGGGGGTCCAGGGCCCTCTGAAACCCACCCACTGATAGCAAGGTAAGAGCCCTTGACAAAGAACCATCTATGATACTCCTTAAACTGGCAAAATCTTCAATTCAGATTCTGTTTTTTTAAGTGCAATAAATTCAAAAGCCTGGACAAAAACTTCAAGGAAAGTTTTCTCCTTCAACTCTTCACATAATGCTACAAAACTAACAAGGCTCAAAACCTAAAAAGGAGGTTCACTCTCAGAAGCAAAACCTCAAAACAAAGATGTGTTCAAGGCCTAGCACATGCTAGGGAATGGGCAAGGGAAAAGGAGGCACAAAAATTCAGTATTAGAACTCTACACATTTTATTTTTCATATCATCATTTTAACTTCCTATGTTGGTGTGTGTTCTGAATGGGCATTACATATCTGTATAACAGCACATGTATACAATGTATAGATAATATATGTCATTTTTACTGATAGGAGTAAACAATCACAAAAAATTTTGGAGTCCTGCCCTAGCAAACAACTTCCAATTAAGTTATTTAACAAAAATTTTACCTGGTAACTCTCCACAAATGGAATTTCCCTTGAAAGTAATCACATCCTCCACTTTAGGTTCTCACTCCTAAACTCAGAGGTCAGGGTGAAACTGACGCTGACCAAACAGTAACGCTGAGACTGCTCCATAAGAGCTCGTTCTCCTTTTTGCTTAGAAGCCCAATTCCCGCAGCTATCCTACTCCGTATTTTTTTTTCTTAAGTGGAAATAATCCATGTAAGGTATTAAAGAAATAAAAATCAACTGAAAAACACTGATAAGCTTTCTCCATTCCACAGGTCTTTTCATCCTTATAATAATTAATATTCTTCAGCCCCTACAATGTACAAAGCACTAAGCTAAAAACTGTACTTCTTTGAAAGCACCTAATCTGACCCTATTAGGTAGGTTCTAATACTCTTAATTTGGGAGATAAAAAATAAACAATGCTCAGAAGTCACACAGCTGTGAAAGGACCCAGAATTAAAAACTATGTGTCTGACCCCAGGGCCTCCATTCTTAACTCAGGAAGGCCACCTGCCTCCCTGAGTTAACATATTTTATATGTACTAAATATATATTATTATACATTAGGTAACAATAATATAATAAAAATAATGTATTATTCAATTAATATGTTCCTATGCTTAATTCTACTGTAACCTAAAATTAAGACTCCTATTTATTTTTATAAAATTTTCAAATACAAAGGGTAGAAAAACATTTTTGAAGAGTGAAAGAGGGTGTCATCACTGGCAAACAAACCAAAGAACTACCTTAGTTATTAGCCTTTTTGAAATATCCAGAAACTTTACTGTTCTTTTTTTCAAGCACTAGAAAATCTAATTGATATTAAAAGCTAACATTGTTCTAAAGGATTTGACAAAAGAAAATTTGATCATAAAACCCTGCTCTACAAGTCCTTTATAAATTTCAGATATGCTATTCTCTCAAACTATATACATGAAAAAAGTCTGGTGATATGATCAACCCATAATTCAGTCCCAAAACACCAGCACAATAAAAGGATTTCACTGTACTTAACATCTTAACTTCTATAAAGTGAGAATGATAAATCCCCTAAGTAAAAGGAATCACTTTTAGTATGTCTTACATAAAATTCACTCCATTCTCTCCACAAGATACCACTTTAGTTTTCAACTTGAAACATGCAGAATTACCAGAGCAAAAAAAACACTCTCAGAATTTTAACTGAACACTCAGCAATTTGATCCCTTTATAAATAAATAAAAAGTCTTCATTATACAAGTTCCTAATTGTGTGTAAAAAAATAAAATTTGTATGGCCTGGATTTGGAGAAAAATATTTTTAAAATATTTAAAAAAGAAAAATAAATGTCTATACTACTACTAAAAACCTAGATGTCAACTAACAAATGTTCACTCGTTTTCTAATAAATACTTACTGAACACCAACTGTGTGCTAGGTGCTACGCACTGATCTAGGACCCAGACACGAGAGAAGGTTCCTAAAGCAAAGATTATATTCTAATGGGGGAGGAGAAACACATAACATACAAGTAAATAAACAGAGATAAAATAATTGTAGATTATAAATAAGATGCAAGAAACAATATAGAGTGATGGGAACTTCAAAGATAACTACTTTATAAGCCATGGGAGACAGTCCCTGAGAAAGTCCCATATGAGCTGAAACTTGAAGAATGATACATAGTCAGAGGCAGGAAATTCTAGGTAGAAAAAGACCACCTCACATTATGAGAAGATTCATTTGGCACCTGGGTATTTATATGCCCTGGCTACACTCTGTCATGGAGAGACCCACATGATGATGAGTTCTGCGGTTTACAGTTTACAGTATTTACTGTTTAAGTGTCCAGTGCACATGGGCACACACACAGGTAACATGACACTCAGAAAACAAGTCTCAATCTTTTACTCTAAACCAAAAGCTCTTAACTACAGGAAAAGAGCAGGAATGATAGGGTTAAATCTTTGAGAAACTCATGAAAGCAATAAACTGTCCTCAAAAAAAAACTACACATACACAGAATCCTTACATGTAACCATTAGCAACTTCTTAGAAACTTGAAGCCCAGCCACAATGTACCCACCCTATGCCCAAACAGAAATCCGTGGACCCTAGTTTAAGAACTAAGCAGTAATTATCACACTCGGATAGGATGGCATATGAATGCAAGCTACTACCCTACTATTAAATGATTAATAAATCAGGAACACCTACTCTTGATTTCTTTTGGCCCATTTAAGACTCTGTATGGGAACTTTTTCCATTCTACAGAAATAAACTATTAGAATGTATAAAGAAAACATATTACCACCTAAAAGTGAATGAAATACCTCTTCACTACAAATAGGTATAATCTTTCACTCATGAAAATGGTGTAATCTGACACTCAGTGTTTTGCAAAATCTTATCATTTCTTTCCCAAAAGAAAATATTACCACACTGTTTCAAAGGCTGCAAAGCTGATGTTAACACCTATTAACTTACAGATATTCTTGTGGCTCAAAAGTAAAGCCTATGATTAATTTTTAAAACCACCCCCACTCCCCTCCCCCCCCCACACACACACACTCACACGCACAGTCTCCCTCTCTCTCCCTTTCCCTCTCACCACAATTTAGTTGTCTGAACAACATACTTCATCAATCTAAGGTACAAACTAAATCAATGGTTCTTAATCTTTTTGATTCAGATATTCTTTGAGAATCTGAAGAATGCTATGGAATTCTCCAATTTAAACATGGACATACGCATACAAAGTGTGCATATAATTTCAGACTGTTCAATGCATTTCAAATTCAGTCAAGGGTTTAAGAATGGCTATACTACCCTGACTGGTGTTGCTCAGTGATATGGCCACAGTCCTGCAAACCTAAAGGTCTCTGGTTCAATTCCCAGTCAGGGCTTGTGCCTGGGCTGCAGGCTAGGTCCCCAGTTGGGGGCGTACAAGAGGCAACCACCTGTCAATGTTTCTCACCCTCTCTTTCCCTTCCCCTCACACTAAAACTAAAAAATAAATCTAAAAAAAAAAAAAAAAAGGAATGTCTGTACCACCTATATAAGAATATTACAACTGATTGCTCCTGGGAAGGGGACCTGGGAGAACCGAGATGGAAGATCCTTTTGTACCTTTTGAAATTTTAAACATGCATGCAACTGTATTAATAATTCAAAGAATGAACAAAATAGAATTTACACTAAAAAAAAATGTGGCAGGATACCAATGCAGTTGGTGAAAATCTCCAAATAAAGATCATTTACAATAACTAGTCTACTAAATTCAATACTTTGCACACTGTTTCCCTGAATTTTTGAGTTGAAAAAGGTTCCTGACTGTAAAACTACGCTCATTTCATAATTTTCAGAGAAGTTTCCAGTTTCAACTTTTTGCTAGGAAAATATAGATAGTCAAATAATAATTCCACATTATTCACAGTCTAGCTTCTGAAATCCAATCTGGATAATAACTAGCATTTACTGAATGTGGCACTGTCACATCTATTGATTATCATCATCATTGGCATTTGACAGACGCCGCGCCCTAAGTTACTCGCCCCAGGCAACACAGCCGGTGGTAAGCGAGCTGGGTCTCTCGGGAGCGACAACTCATTCACTCTCCCCGCACAGCGCGGCATTGTAACCTACGTGGGGGACGGTGAACACTAAACTGGAGGACGCTCTTCCACGAGAGACAATGCTCACTGTGAATGCACTTCTGAGCAGCAGCCCATTACAAAAACTGGGGATTGTATCTGCACATTCCTTCTTTACATTGCACAAAGCAGACACAGATGAAAGGGAATTACTTAATCCCGCAGTTTGAAAAGCACAAAAAATAAACTGGAATTTTTTAAATCCTCTCAAACTATCACTCTAAAAAATAAAAATGTAGTAAGCTGAATCATAAGCCTAAAATTTCAAAACAATGTTTTCAGCTGGCTGGTGTGGCTCAGTGGACTGAGTACCTGCCTGCAAAACAAAGGGTTGCTGGTTCGATTCTGGGTCAGGGCACACGCCTGGGTTGCAGGCCAGGCCCCTGGTAGGGGACACATTAGAAGACACACATTGCTGTTTCTCCCCCTCTTTCTCCCTCCCTTTCACTAAAAATAAAATAAATACAAAAATGTTTTCATTAGAGAAGGTGTGCCATAGAAACAGAGTCTAAAGGTTTCAAAACCACTCTCTCTGCTGAGTGGCACCTCCACTCATCATAGTTTTGGGAATGTTTAATAATGAGTGTCCAGGGCCCTGGCTGGTGTAGCTCAGTGGATTGAGCGCAGACTGCAAATCAAAGGTTCGCCAGTTCTCGATTCCCAGTCAGGGCACGTGCCTGGGTTGCAGGCCAGGTCCCCAGTGGGGGCCACATGAGAGGCAACCACACATTGATGTTTCTCTCCCACTCTTTCTCCCTCCCTTCCTCTCTCTCTAAAAATAAATAAATAAAATTTAAAAAAATATATAATGAGTGTCCAAATGCTTCGTGTCCTGCTGTGTAGGGACAAAGAGAACATCCAAGTCTTTACTTTCTTATCAAGCACATAAGGCACGAAACCTCTACTGGATGTCCTTCATCAGTAAAATGAGTATGAGTCCTTTAAGCTCAAAAACTTTAGGACTCCCTGAAAACATTTTCAGAAGTATATGAAGGTGAAGAAACTTCAAATGTCTTTCAAGGTTTATCCTGCAATTTCATTATATATACTGAGGAAAAGCCAGGTCACTCACTATATATTTTACAGAAAAGCACATGCTAGTATTACTTCCTATAGAAAACAGCAACATTGATACAAATTTTAAAATCCCACCTATTAGCAAAAGGGCAAAATAGATTAAACTCACTTTATTATGGATCTGCAACTAAAAAGAGTTTTAAGATACTAAGAATTAATGGTAGTATTACTTATATAAGACAGTCAAGTATTAGATGCATAAAATAAACATCCTGGTAACGCATCCACACAAAATACATGGTTGTTAATGAATATCTAATTTTTGAGCTCTCAAAATTTACATATTGAGAAGATGAGTTACATAATAACTATGTTTACACAATTTCCATTTTCAAACTACCCTAAAATTAAAGACCTCAAGGAAATTTTTCACTTCATTCTTTGAAGAACCCACAAAATTCACTTGCAGTTTAAATTGTATCCCCAAATAAAATTACTCAAACCTACCAATTTACTTAAAGCAACAGTATAGAAACTTAAATCAATAACTATCCTTTGGCATGCATATATAATTTATTCTAGTTTCTCCTAAAGAAATAGGAAAAAAAAGAAATTCCTTCTATAGTTTCCTTATATTCCATAAATTACTTCCTAAAGTTAGTGAAAAGGTAACATACAAAAGGTCACTTTGTAAAAATGTCATTTAACAAACTCTAAATTTACATTCACTACAATAAGCAATAACAACTACACATTTCTGATGTCATTCTATACATATGGGAATCTAATTTATGGAATCCTTTCCAGAATATTTTCCCAGAATGGGCTTACTACAGTAGAATCACTTGTAGTCTATCTGGAATTAAGCTTATGGATATATATCTAGCATTATATGGTCCTGTTGCTCTCTAATTCTCCCATGCTGGCAAAATATACAAGTTTACAAAAATCACATTCTTGGAAAGCAAAGTTCCTGGAAATTTTTCCATACTACCAGACTTCACTTAAAAAATGAGAAAAAAGGTATACAAATGGCAATTAGCACATGAAAAGATGCTTATCACTAATCATTAGGGAAATGAAAATCAAAACCACAACAAATTACCACTTCACACACATTGTAATGGCTATTTAAAAAAAAAATGTTGCTGAGCCCTGGCTAGTGTAGCTCAGTGGATTGAGCTCGGGCTGTGAACCAGGCATCGCAGGTTCGATTCCCGGTCAGGGCACATGCCTGGGTTGCAGGCCATGTCCCCCAGCAACCACTGATGTTTCTCTCTCTCTCTCTCCCCCTCCCTTCCCTCTCTAAAAATAAATAAATAAATAAAATCTTTAAAAAAAAAAAGAATCAGAAGACATCTAGATCAGAAAGAAAGAAAACTGTCTTATTAAAAAAAAAAATGTTGCTGAGGATATGGAGAAATTGTATAAAATGATGCAGCTGCTGTGAAAACCAGTATGGTGAGTATTCAAAAATCATTAAAACATTTGACTCAGCAATTCCACTTCTCGGTCTATACTCAAAATATGTGAAAGCAGGGTCTCAAACAGATATTTGTATATCCATGTTCAGAGCAGTATTATTCACAATAACCAAAAGCTGGAAGCAACCCAAGTGTCCACTGACAGGTGGATAAACAATATGTGGTATGTTCATACAATGGAATATATTCAGCCTTAAAAAGGAGGAAAATTCTTCCCTGGCTGGTGTGGCTCAGTGGATTAAGTGCCAGCCTGTGAACCAAAGGGTCACTGGTTCAATTCCCAGTCAGGGCACATGCCTGGGTTGCAGGCCAGGTCCCCAGTGGGAGGGGCATGTGAGACACAAACACACAATGATGTTTCTCTCCCTTTCTCCCTTCCTAAAAATAAATGAAATCTTAGAAAAGAGGAAAATTCTGACACATGCCACAACAGAGAAGGACAGCATGCTACGTGAGAAAATGACAGTCACAAAAAGACAAATGTTGTATGAGTTCACTGATGTGAGGCCCCTAAAGTAGTCACATGGTGGCTGCCAAGGGTAGGGGAATGGGGTGTTAGTGGTTAACAGATACAGAGTTTCAGCTGGGAAGCTGAAAATGTTCTGGAGATGGCAGTTGGTGGTGGATACACAACAATGTGAAGGTACCTAATGCTACACTTAATGACCATTTAAAAATGGTTAAAATGGTCCATTTTATGCTATGGAGAGTTTACAGTAAGAAAAGAGATAAAAGACAACAAAATATTAAAATACGTCAATTTCTTCTCACACATGCCTATTTCACTACCCACCAAACCAACACCCTATGAGTAGTTACGTTCTAATATAAAGGTTTACCATGTGCCCCAAGAAAATAATAAAAAGTTTAAAATTTTTTCTAATCCTAAAAAGAGTTTATTTCCTCAGAATAAAGTCCTTTGCTAGATTTAGATGCTAATGGCTATTATATGCCTAGTTCAGATTAAATTACTACAGAAACCAATATGCCTATAAACTTTGTATTTCAAGCATGGTTAGTTTTACCGCTAGAATGTTTTTCCTTCATTTTTCTTCCAAAGCTTCATAAAGACTATTTTCATTTTTACCAACAAAATCTTCAGCCAGAATGCCCCCCCTCCCCAACCCATAAAAGCTCATCTTTACTAAGTAGTAGACATACCATCTTTACAGTAATCAGCATTCGTTTAGCTTCCACTGATTTCAAGTATAAATGTTGGAAACTCATTTATGAATCTCACTCCTTTAAAAAATTGTTCCCATGAGTACAATGCAAGTTTGAAATATCTTAGGCTACATTTTAAGGATCCTCTAGTCAATCTCTAGTGTTTCTTATAAGAACTTTGATTTCACAAACTGTCACAAAAATAAATGTTTTTGAATGAACTAGTAAACCAGGTTTTGATTTCCTCTAAGCCACTATAATGCATTTTGTTTTCAGGTCCCTTTTCCTTCACTCTTAAGTGTTAAGCAGACAAAAATCTGCCTTCAAAGGTAGACTCTGATAGTTTCCATGCTATAAACGCTACGTTCCAATTCATTTCGAACCATGCCTGTTCATAAACTGTAAACAAAGAGATAAAAATTTAAAGGAGCACAAAGTATCCACATACCTAAACAAAAGCTGAAAGGTCTAATTTAGAGAAAATAGGTTGATATTAAAAACTAGTCCTTAATTCATTCCGATGGAGAGAGAAAAGCAGTGTTAAACAACTGTGACCACAATACACATTTTCCATTTGTACTATCTGAAAACACAAATGCATGCAATAAATTACTGAGTATTGTTTCTTCCAAGTATCATTTCTATGTGTAAGTTAACGGTACCGTCTCTTCTACTAGGTCTGCTTCCTAAAACTCAGACTGTACAATTTGTAATTGTCTTTGCATATAACAGGTATATCTAAATGTCAACAGAAGAAAAGATAAAAAATATAGACCCAGACACCTTAAAGTTTCTCTGGCATTCAGTTTTCCTACTTATCAGTGTAAGAGGTCCTCCTGATAATAAGTTTCTTTTCATTTATCCACAGCTATTCATATCAAATTGAGCCCTTTAAAAAGGAGAAAGGGTGTATCTGCTCACATGTCAGTAACTTCTATAAGTATGAAACCTCCCATCCCACAATTTATAACACAAAATATTAACAAATATGAAATTCTACCAAAAAATATTATATATAAACATAAAAAGATCAACTGAAAAGGATTCCATCACCTGGCACGAATCTTACCTTTCAGCAGGGGCAGAGGTGTTAACTCAATAGGCTTGCCTTGGGACCTAAACTGCGAGGAACTTTGTGACCTCTTCTGTCTGGCTTTTCTGACGGACTTCCGAGAAAATCCGTCTACTTTATCCACTGATGGAGGAGTAGTTGGTGCTGAGGACATATCCCTACTGAAGAGAAAGAGGTATCATAAACATATTCCCAAGGTAAAAGCACACAAGAGGAGCCCCCCAAAATATGTAACTATCTTCTGGAGGGCAGGCCCCTTATAGTACAGGCCCTCCCTGCTAGGTGAATGTTCTAGGAATCCATCTCTATCAGTGTAGAAGCTGGCGTTGTTGTGAGAGGCTGAGTTCGACTGCAGTGTGATTATTTTTTTTAAGATTCTCTCAAGGTATTTGCCCATTTCATGATGGATGTTTTACAAGCACACCTGCTGACACCGCACTGAGTGTTTGGCAGTTTTTGACCAAAAACGGCATGACACCCATGCCGCACCCTCCCTATTCACCCAATCTCACCCCAAATGACCTTTTTTTAATTTCCCCAGATGAAAAAGGTCCTCAAATGGAAACTTTTTGCCCATGTAGAAGAGGTGAAAAAAAAAAACAGCAGAAGCAATAAAAGGCATCAAAATTGACAAGTTCAAAAACCTGTTTTGAGCAGTGGAAAAAATCTCAGTGGGTGTATTAAATCAAATGGAGAGTTCTTTGAAGGTGACTGAGGATTAAACATGTAAGAATAAATACACAATCTTTTATAAATAAATTCAGGGTTTTGGGGGAGGGTCCCCTCTCATACATGTGAGATACAAAAATTCTACAACTCCCATATACAATATTCATGAAAATGGGGATATATAATTAAGAAAAGTAAATAAAATCCGTTAAGAAAAGTCACATTCAATGAGAAAACATAAAAATTTGGTGAAAAATAGAAGTAATATAACTATGCTGTTACTAGGATAAGCATTAAAGATGCTCATTTAGACCTGAAGAACTCCACGCTGTGTACTCATTTTCTAACTATGAAGCTCTTCTCTTACTGAGATTCCTGAAGTAATGTTGGAGCTATCCTGCAGCTGGAAAACTTCCACTGATACATTTTCCCAAGATATTTAATATTATGAATGGGCTCTGCAGTTGAAACCCTTATTGCACTTCAAGAATCTATACCAATGAATCACAACAAGTAAATTTACGATTACTGAAACTATCTAGGCATGACTTTTAACACTGTTAGCTATGATAAACTATACCACACTGGAAATGAGAACAGGCTAGATTACTTTAAACAGAACATATAAAAGGCATAATTAAAATCACTTCAACCCTGGCTGGTGTGGCTCAGTGGATTGAGTGTTGGCCTGTGAACTGAAAAGTTGCTGGTTTGATTCCCAGTCAGGGCACATACCTGTGTTGCAGACCATGTCTCCATTTGGGGGTATGGGAGAGGGACCCAATCCATGTTTCTCTCCCTCTTTCTCCCTTCCTTCCCCTCTGTCTAAAACTAAATAAAATCTTTTTAGCACTTCATTTCAAAGATGTCTTCTTTTTGAATGAAACCATCTTAAATTATCATGGCTTAATTAACAAAACAATTACATTGTGCACCAAAGTTGAAATGAAAACAAATTCACAGCTAATTAGACAACCAAGTTCTCTTGAAGTTCACCATCAAATATTAATTTTCAGTCCATCAAACTGATGAAACTGAGCATTCTTTGGATTTTCTAATCCTGTCAAGTTATTTAAATGAAGTCTATTTCCTAAAAGTAACAACTGTTAAGATCAATTTCATTCATTTTTAGCAGATGCCATTATTTGCATGGCACTGAGGCTCCATGAAAGATTAATGGCAAACTCAAATAGAAATAATGCTTTGGGGGGAAATGCTGAAATGCAATTACTCACCTGTCATTCCAAACATAAGACAAGAGTTTTTTAATCTCTAAATAAAAGTATAAGGGAGTTTCTTCCTAAACTTCTAACAATAAAGTTACATCAATTACCTGGATCCTGACAAAGTAGAAATGACAAAACCAAAAAACCATGATGTTGAGGGTTAGAATTCTGACCTCGTTTGGCTCTCTTTTAAAATACAAAAAAGTTTTTAGCCCTAGCCAGTGTGATTCAATTGGTTGGAGTGTCATCCCCTACAGGAAAAGGTTGTGGGTTTGATTTCCGGTCTGCGCTCATATCCAGGTTTCGGGTGTGATCCCAGGTCAGGGCAAGTACCAGAAGATAATCAATCAATGTTTCCCTCTTTCTCTTCCTCTCTTTCTTTTCTTTTCTCTTCTTTCCTCTTCTCTTTTCTCTTCTTTCCTCTTCTCTTTTTTCTTTTCTTTTTTTCTCTCTTTCACTCTTTCTCTCTCTCTCCCTCCCCACTCCCCCCCCTCGTCTCAAAGCAATTAAAACATGTCCTCAGGTGAGAATAAAAAATATATAATAAGTTTTTAGAAATCTACCTAATTTAGTCATAAATAAAATGTGACAGATTCAAAGTGGAACTGCAAACTATGAATGACTACAGGAGGAAGATCACTTAAAATTTTTCATTAAAAAAAAATGCATCGGCGAAAAGCTCCACATCACGTTTGTACGTCGCAAATTTAGGGGCCGCTTTCCCAATCTGGTATTTGATTTATTTAGATTTTCGTAACCGTAATAACCCAGGATTTCAGTAAATCCTGTTCCTCCATTACTTTTTGTCTTCTTTATCCTCATCTCCCATTTGCAAAGGTGGTTTATTGACAGCAATTTTTTAAAAAATCATGTGCCTCTTCTGCCCGTGGCCAAAAATAAACGTCAAAGATCTCAACCCAAAGCGCCGCAGAACTGAACGTGCAGTAGCAGCGGGTCGGTGCAAAGCCCGGGGAAACAGGTTTCGCCCTGGACCAAGGCGCCCAAAGCTTTATCATCCTCTAAGCAGCGGACACCGGGCATTTCCAAGGCTCAGGATAATCCAAACGGGGTACTGGGATGGAGGGAGGGGAATACGGGGTAGAGGTTCGTCTGTAGGGATGGCTCACATACTCCCTTTGCTCCTAACTACCCCCACCCCAAGTCCTTAAGCTGTTTCAGAATCCTCACAGCACCAATCTCCCTTTTTCTCCCAGCCCCATCAGTGGATAAGGGAAGGGGTACAAGAAAATGCCTCTAATGCCGGAAGGAGAAAAGGGGGGAGGGGGACAGTGAATGAGAGGCATCATCAGAAGCATTTGCAGGTAAATCAGCAAGTGGGACAGGCCCTCACTCTCCCGCACCCCACCCCACCCCATCGCACTCCTCTCCTGCCCGGACCAGGCCTTCCCGAGGCCGGTGCCCTGCAGGTTTCCCTGGAAGACCCGGAGAAAGTGGGGAAGCGAGCGAGCCGCGGAGCTGGAGGGACGAAGTTACCTTGAAGCTTCTGGGGAAGAATTCGAAGATGATCTGTGGTTTTGAGGGGTGGGAGACTGGCGAGAGGGCCGCAGCAGGGGCGTGTGGCGGGACCAGGACTTGAGGTGGGAGGTCCGGACAGCAGCAGGGAACCCAGGGAGACGGCTGTCCCGCGCGGGGTCCCTCCGGTTCCGCGGCAGCGGCGCCTCTAGGCCTCACGGCCGGACCTGAATCTCAGCGTTCCGGCGGCGGCAACGGCGGCCTCACGATCCTCCCCCGTGGGCCCGTCCCATCAAATCGGCACCGACCCCGTTGCGGCTCCGCCGGTGGTTCCGCGCTCACATTCCCGGCGGGCGGCGCCTCTGCTCTTTGCCCCGGACCTGGCGGCGGTGGCGACGACGTGGGGAGGGGGGAAGGGAGGAAGGAAGACAGGATCCGCAGCGGCAGCAGAAGGAAGGAGGAGGAGGTGGAGCCGCTGGAGCTGGAGCCGCCGCTGCCAAAGTCGCCGTTCCGTAACCGCGGTGGGTCCCCGTCAATGCCCCTTTCTCTCTCCTATTGTCAATATCACCGGGCGGCTGAGTCCATGGCACACGCGCAACCGAACCTTCTGGCCAACAGCGCCCGCCCCCGGAGCCCACTCACTGGAGGCTTCAAACGGGAAGCAGTGCCTCACTGGTCGCCTCGCGCCTTCACTCCCATGCCAGCACGTTCGGCTGAGAGCCGACCAGGGATTGGCGGCAGGGGGGCGAAGAAACAGGAGGGTGGGAAGAGCGGAGACCGAGGATTGGGCTGAGCAGCGAGAGACCCGGATGCAGCCTCGACCTCCAGCCGCGCAGCTGCCGCTTCCGCCTGGCGGAAGACGGCAGGCACCGCAGCCGCTAGGGCTGAGAAGGGCTTTAAACCTGGAAGGCGTGCGGCTGACAGATCAATGGAATGGGTTTCCGCGCAATGCGGAACTTCTGGGCGGCGGTCGCCTTCAATCAGAGGATTCCAAGGGCCTTGATGGACTAAGGGTGGGGAAGCCCCGGGGCCTGAATTCCGCCCTCTTCAGCGGAATTCGGAAGGGCTAGGGTGGCCCTTCTGGGCTCCGGGAGCCCCACTCGGGACGGGAACCAGCGCTGCGCAGACAGAAATAAGACCCCCCACCCGCACCTGTGTAAATGGGCCCCTTGCAGCCCGCTGTGAAACCCCCGGCGATCGCTCTCCGCTGAACCTTGCAGGAGACCTGGCACCGAAATCTGAAACCCTGGGGCCTGGCCAAGGGTTGGGTGTCGCATCCATTTCTCTCTCACCTCGTATCCTTTTCCCTAAACCTCACTTTTGAATGTCAGCTCCCTGACGATGCTGCAAGCCTTGGTTGAGGGAGGCTCAGTGTAGCATATACAAGTGGGAATTCTCTCTCTACTCTCCGCAATCACTTATTGTTACCCACCGCACCGTCCTTCCAGCTGCCCCGAGCTCAGAGAAATCCCCGCTCCAAACTGTAGGAGCTTAGGAGCTTTTAATTGGCCGGGTGGATCAGAAAGAGTTTATGAAGAAGCCTTGACTTAACTCTAGGTAGAGCAAATGGTAAAATATTTAGATACGTGTTTGCATCCTTGGCAAGGCCTAGGCCAAATGGTGCATTTCCAGAAAATATTCTTGGATGCTCACTCTATTTGAATGTATGCTAAATACCTCCTTTGCAGGGAACAAGAAAAAGAAAGAAATTCTTAATGCTAACTACAAATGTCAGAGTACCGACTGTTCAAAACTTGTCGATGGGGAAAAAAAAAATCAACATTCGTAATTGCTCATCCACTGTTAGCATTTTGGTGTACTCCCCTCCAGTGTTTTTTTTCTTTTAATATTGTGTGTGTCGTTATGTAGCCTAGTTTTTCCCCCCAGCATTATATCATGTTTTCCAAAGTTAGGAAATAGAACTATATACAAATAAAACTGTATATACCAAATGTGCAAGTGATGACCAAAAAATGCATTGCATTTCTCTTGTGTTAACCACCACGTGTTGCAAATTTCTATGCTCATTCCCAGAAATGGCTCCTCAGTGGAAAAAGAACGTTGTGTGTGTACCATGAAAGTTGAAAAATATATATTCCTGTTTTGAACTGAAATAGGAAAAGATGGCTCTCATAGGTGAAAGCAACCTCCCCTCCCCCACCCCCGCCCTCACATGACTCCAGATGACTGGCCACGTTTAACAGTGCCCATTTTTGCTCTGATAAAGTTCATCACCATGAGGCCCTATAAAACTGGCAAGAATACTAGTCTCCTACCTGCAAGAAACTTACATTTCCACATTTCAATTTCCTTTATCAGTTTCAGCCACCAAGAACTTGTTTGCTCAGTCTGATTGTGGGTAAATGCAGAATTAAACCAAGGAAGATTTTAAAGCCAACTCAATTTCCCTTGGCAACAGTTGAACTGTTGAAGAGTAGTGCACGTTTGAAATGCTCACAGCTGTTGCTTAGAACATTTCACATTTTGTAGAGCGGAGATTTTGCTTGCAAATTATGGATCTCTGTAAAGACAATTCATTGCAAAACTGTTTCACTTTCTATAAAATGGCGGAGTAAATGAAATGAGCAGGTCCTTTTAAATCAAAACATCCTTGCCAATGTGAGAAACTTCCTTGAACCAGTAGTTTCTAAAGGGTGTTCATGCATCCCAGGGATGTACTCTAGGTGTAGTGCAAGGCAATCCATTTGGGATGCAGGACGAGAAAATATGAGGACATCTATTTTTACTTAATTCAAATAGCGAAACAAAAGCATGAAACTCAACTAATATACAGAATAAGTATGTAACCCTGCACTCCATCCATAGAGTGGTCTCTTGGCCTAAAATAGTATAGATGTCCTCAAGGAAAAGTGGGAGTCACCCATTCCCAGGGGTTGGCTCTGGTGGTCCCACCCACCCAATCAGTCTCTGCCAACATGTAGTGACATATTGAAGTTTGCTAGGTCCAGTTAAGTGGATTTACTGATTATATTATCTAGGTTTTGTTAAACTAACCCATAGAAAACAGATTTTACCACACTCTTCTACAAGGAAACCACATGAAACAAACAAAAGACAGAACTGACACTTCTGGTATCAGATCTTTGACAGTCACATTTCAAAGTTAAAATAATCTAATCAAACAAATTTTGGCTTAAAAATTGAATTCATGAAGATCATTCGAAATTGGGTTTATACCCTCTGTCATTAACAATAAACTTCACCCTAAGCTTATATAGTATTTGAATTAAAAGCTAATGATGGTAACACATGTATATACTTTATAAATAAATACACATAGAGTATACTCATATTTGGCTAAGAATTGCTCCCCAAGAATATATTGATGGGAATGAGTGATCAAAAAAGTAAATGGAGACTGCTATTGCAGACAGTACAAAATAAAATACATTGTAGCCTCTTGTGAAGCCATGATCAAATGACAACACACAGCTCATTGCTATCTGATGGAAGCACTTACTTTCCAGATATCGAGGCTGAGCTTATCATTAATCTGCTGTCGGGCTAGCCAGGTGATGAGACTAGAGGACACTGACGATCAAATGGTGGCTGACTGGTAAACTAAAGAAGGGCTAAGATAATAAGCAGAAGCATCATCAAACCAATTACCAACCAGTAGAGCAGGGAGAGACCCATGCTGGTAAAACATCATCATCAGAGGTAGACTAGCCCGATTTGTGTGTGGGAAGAGGAAGGTGCAGGAAGCTAGGTTTGGGCTGAAAGGGAAGAACAGTGAAAAAACCTGAGGCAAGAGATGCTCTTTTAGGTAACACAATAAAAGGAGGATGTACAACGGCTAGTGTAGACAAAGGATTTCTTTGAGCCGTATTTATCTACCCAGGAAATACCCTCAGCAGTGACCTTTCCTTGAGTCATAATTTAAACAGTGCAGTTACATTTTCAGATGTGCCTCAAGGGTTATAGGTTACTCATGGTTTTCCACATGATTAATGTGTATAATTATTGATTGAGGTTTAAAATATTTAGGTGCTCTAGTTCTCTACAGAGCAGTGAGAGGCTCTAGGTGTTACTGATGGATCAAGACAGAAAGAGGGGAGCCCTATGTCACTGATGGAGAAGGAACATCGAAAAACAAACAGAAAATGGGCCTTGGACAGGTGGTTCAGTTAGCTGGAACATCATCCTGTACACTAAAATGTTGGTGATTCAATCCCTGGTCACATACATAGATTGTGGGTTTGATCCCTGATTGGGGCACATACAGGAGACAACTTAATGTTTCTCTCACATTGAGGTTAACCTACCTCTCTCTCTCTCTCTCTCTCTCTCTCTCTCTCTCTCTCTCTGTGTGTGTGTGTGTGTCTGTCTGTCTGTCTCTCTCTTTCCCCTCCCTCCTTTCCTCTCTAAAATCAATAAAAAGACATATCTTTGGGTGAGGATAAAAAAAAAAAACAGGAAGGGGAATGCCAGCATCAAGTACACTTTGTTTTATACAGGATAAAACACAAAATAATGTACCACAAGTAACCATTTTGCTTCTAAAATAGTCAAATTATACAATTAAATGAACTAAAGCTATAACTAACTATAAGCATAAGGATGAGAATGCAGACTGTGGATTCAGATATATCCAACTTGGAATCCCAGATCTGCCAGCCCGGAGCGGGGGCAAATTACCCAGCCCTCGCAGCTCTGGGTCCCTGGCCTGCAAATGAGCAGACGAACACGTCCGAACTCACAGGACTGACATCCATTTAAATGAGGTGATGCATTTACTGCAGTGTCTGGCACACATGAACTACTCAGTAAGAGCTAGTTGTTACCCTAATCATCCACGTTCTTCATATTCTAATATGCTTTATCACCTGGAAGCTTTTCTGTAAAAAGTTTTCTCTCCCCCCCACCCCGCTTGTTTTTTTATTCTGGCGCACCCCACTGTGACAGAAAGAAAACAGGGAGCAAGGAGGAATGCTGTCCAGTCCACTTTCACACTAAACTGTAGAGCGGTGGGGACTATTCATTAGCAATAACAGGAACATGCATTTTACAACATCCATATACTTCTGAAAGTTAAACAATAATAACCGACTTAACATCATTTCAGGACTTTGTCTTAATTTCTACTTAACATTCCTTTAACAGAAGCTCAAACTACTTTTGCTCTAAACTTACCTACTTCCTCACTGTCACCTTCCAGAACTGCGGTAGGACGGAGGGCCTGGTTTGTAGTCCTAGGCCCCACCTTGCAGGGGTGTCCAACCCGTGGGCTACAGGCCACATGGGGCCCAGGATGGCTTTGAATGTGGCCCAACACAAAATTATAAATTTACTTAAAACCTTTTTTTTTTTGCTCCTCGATTTTCGTTAGGGTTTGTGTATTTAATTTGTGGCCCAAGACAACTCTTCTTCTTCCAGTGTGGCCCAGAGACGCCAAAAGGTGGGATACCCCTGGTAGATACCTGCTTCACGCATCCATCCCCACTTTTTCTTTGAGGACACCCTTCACTTCATGTGATCCTGGTGGGACTATTAAACATGCTGCTTCCCTCTTCTGTCACCCAGAAAAATGGGGCCTGACACGAGGGGATCAATTGGATCTTCCCCAAGATTAGCTCTGGGAATGTTGGGAGTGAGATGCCTCTCTTCCTTTTGGATGTGAAACCATAGAAATTATGTCAGCTTTTTATGATCATCTCCCTCCCTCTCCTCCATCCTGGAGAAAGCCAGTACCGTGGAAGAAACAAGTTCTAACAACACAATTGGAGCTGCTGGATTCAGTTATGTCCAAAGCTAGTTTCAGTTATATGAGCCAGTAAATTCCCATTTTGTTTAAGCTACTTTGGAGTTGAATTTTTATAACTTATACCCAAAAGAATCCTGACTAGTACTACACAGGCAGGTCAGTTAACCTCTCCAAGCCTCAGTTTACTCTCAGTCCCTGAATCTGGGATTCCCTAAAGGTTGAACTAATAAAATCTTTAGATGAACTTTAATCTTAGGCATGAAAGAAATCATTAAAAGTGGCCATGCTGGAAATTCTTTCTTAATGTGATTCATCAAGTCTAATTTATTTGTTGTTGTTGTTGTTTTTAAGACTCAAAGCAGCTCTTCATAAGAATTACACTTGAGGAGTTAAGTCCCCCTAAACACACCTACATGAGGGTTAGTGACTACCAAACATAAAAATAAGTCTTATTCTTAGCAAACTGCAGCTTCTCAATAGCTTATTTTCACTGTGACCCTGAAACACCAAGGCCGTATTTTAGAAAATGCAGCCCACGCTTGAACATTGCATCTAGGGTCTTAACTATTACAGAGACAGAACACTGTTTTTAACATATCAGTACAAATGGGTAAAATCTATAAACATAGGGTAAATTACTGCTAAAATGTTCTAAAGGAGCAAGACAACAAAAGAAGGGTGAAAACATAAATCTGAGCACATGGCTCTTAAAATAACCCAATAAGGACCATGCATACAGTCTTGTATGGCACTGGCAATAATATCTGCAAAGCTGAACACAACGATTTAGTTCACTTTCTTTTTTTATTTTAAGTTCACTTTCATATACACTATTTAGTTGGAACCTTAACCCTGCAGATACACATTATTTCCATTTTCTAAAGAAGAAAAATGAGGATCAGAGAAGTTCTCCACTGTTCACAGCTACAAACCAGTAGAACCATGATTCGAACCTAATTCTTCCAAGGGTCTCTGCACCAAATTACTTTTTTGTAAATCATTGTTAATGATAAGTGAATAAAAAGCTACTATTTTTTCCATCTTACAGAAGAAAAAGCTAATTAAGATACAGAAGTTAAGTGTGTTACACCATATCCTAAAGAGAAGAAAGAACAGGCCAAGTGTCCACATCAGCATGAACCCCTGGTAACCTTGAACACTGTGAACCAAGAACTGTGGTGGCCACTTTGCATGTATTGTCTCATTTAACCTTCAGAATAGCCCACTGGTGTCAGTACTTGTATCCCATTTTACAGATGCAGAAACTAATTTACAGAAAGGTTTAGTTCCTTTTACAAGGTCATATATCTAGTAAAGGGCAGAACTTACGCAGGAGGTAAGGCAAGAAGAGAGGTACTAAAACTCTAACTGACTGTCCCCCCTGGAAATCCTCTGTACAATCTGCTTTGTATGCAGTGCTGTGTAGAATACATAAACACAAATCCTTTCCAGTTCATTTCCTTTGATACTTAAGTCTCTTTCCAAAATAACAAAGAACCCCCGTTCTGTCTTTAGTGAGAAATACACATTGCTAGAGGAGTTAGGTTGCAGTGCAGATCCAAAGGAAACTTCTTCTTTATGAAGAGATGTTTGGGGGGGGAGGGGGGGAAGTTTATGTTCAAAGAGCTTTGAATAAAAGCAGTAGTCACCTCCAGTATTTGAAACATTTTGATTGAACTTTTTTCTAAGTCAGGAAAGCTTATATTCTCAGATTAGGAAAGTTAGTGACCTAGTTAACAAACCAGCTGTCGATTGGAACAAAGTATTTATGAAAAAAATCTTTTTGAAACAGAAGTGCTGAAGAGACCCGTTCACAGTAAAAAAGTTTAGCTGTCTTGATCCTTTAGAGGAAGAACAGTTATAATTAACCAAAAGTCACCGGCTTCGTAAGCTAACTGTGGCAAGTGCTCAACTTGAAGAGGAATCGTGACACAGTGACCCTGGCTGGGCAGCTCAGTTGGCTGGAACGTCCTTCTGACACACCGCGTTTGAAGGCTGGATCCCGGCACACACAAGAATCAGCCGATGAATGCATGAATAAGCAGATCAACAGATCAATGTTTCTCTCCCTACCTCTCTTTCTCTAAAAATAAATAAATAAAGTAATTAAAAAGAAATCACCTGATGAATGCTAACTAGATTTATTCTATCATTATTTTGTACACTTGAAACTAATATCATTATATATGAATGTATACCTCGATTAAAAATAAAATAATCTTTTTCTTTTTTTTTTTTTTAAAACATCAGTGTGCGGTTTCTGGGGGCCGTGGCCTGCAACCCAGGCATGTGCCCTGGCTGGGAATCGAAACTACGATGCTTTGGTTCGCAGCTTGCGCTCAATCTACTGAGCTACGCCAGCCAGGAATTTTTTTCTTTAAAAAGGAAATCATCACTATCATATGGTCAGTACATTTCAGTAAGCCTTTCAAACACTTAACAGGAGAACTTTTCTAACCAAAGTTTCATTATTTTATTTAATCATTCTTGCATGTATTCATTCCAAACATTTAAGTACCTACTCCATGTTCTGGGGGAATGCAAATCTGTATAAGACATAATAAATACTATCACTTTAATGTATTACAAGATGTTATGATCAAGGGCTAATTATTAGGGGATCCCAGAGCCCGTTTAAATACCTTGTGACCAGAGGGGTAAAAATTGAGGAAAAAGAGGAGGTAACATTTAAGGTGAACCTTGTTACACTCAGCCCTCTCATTCACTCGTGGCTTGGCACCCTGTTTGCTTGTTTAAAGTATTTTTGCTATGGGCCAGGAGCTATCCCAATTAAGCCACATAGATTATTTTCATTTTACTTATAAGTGTTCACTCACTATAAAATTCTTCCTTCTATTCCTTCTTGTTCTCCTTGGTAGACCCTACCCGCAGAGTAGGGAATTAGGACACTCCCTTTATGAGTGCTGGGGAATTGAGGTAAAGGACAGAGTCGGGGTTCTCGCTCTTGTGTCAGAGCAGCAGGAGCTTACCAGGGATTTACAGGAGCCAGTGTAAGCAGAGGGGGAAACTGTTATTAGAATTCTGGGCAGGGATGCACTTAAACTCAGCAAGCAGGGAGTAGCAGCAGGACAGGAAAGACCTCGGGTCTTTTTCTTTTTTTGTCTCAGTCCCTTTCTGTGATTGTGCTCCATTTTTTTTCTCATGCTAATAAAGAAGGGCTTTCACTGAGGGTCAAGCTACATGGTGGTTTCTGGCAGACCAAGCTCTCAGATTTCCATTGTCTCCATTGACGAGAGCAGCCAGAGGTGAGGCTAGAACTCCTGAGAAGCGGCCCTGGCCCAGCCTGGATCAGCTCTGCAACCTGTCCGATCAGCTGTGGTCGGGGATGCAGTCCTGTTGCACAAAATGAACACTGGGGGCTTCCTGCAGTTCCCGTGCATGCTGGGTAAGAAAAAGAAGAGAAGCAGTTGCCCAAAAATACATGCAATAATTCTCTAATTACATCTTTGATTATTTCCTCGTTAAATTTACAATAATTGAATTTTTTTATAGTCTAAAGATGTGAACACAGTTTAAGTTCTCTGTTCAGTTTGGCCACAGCGCCAACACTATGGCTGCTTTCCTCATCTGGTCGACGGTTAGAGGCCAACACATTGCAAGTAATTATAATGTTCATCTCTCTGATCACATTCTCACAAAGTGAGAATAGTTAAAATACTTTCCATACATTCAGTAGCCATGTAGATTTCTTTTTTTTTTAGATTTCTTTTTTTTTTTTTTGCAAATTGTCTATTGGTGTACTTCCCATATTTTTCTATCATAATTTTAGTGCTTCTGTGATTGACTGATATAAAGCTTTTATATGTAATGACTTTATGTAGAGGAGTATACCATATTTTCTTTAGGGTTTCTTTCATCACCAAGCATAATTTCTTAGATAGTCTTTCTCTTAGAAATTCCTCCCCCTGAAAATCTTACAAAAAAAAAAAAATACTCCTAAGCTTCACCCAGGATATTCATTGTAGAATTTTAATAATAGAAAAAAATATAAATAACCTAAATATGCATTAGTTGAGGGATAGTTAAATAAATTATGACAAGTTCATATTATATAGTAATATGCAGCCATTAAATATAAGGGAGATATATAGTTACTCATATAGCAAGGTGTCTGTGATATTAAGTGGGGAAAAAGCAAGAATTACAGAATTAAAGGTAAAGGAGCACCCTATTTATATTAGGAAACACCCAATGTATTGAACATACAGATATCTAGGAAGGTAAAGGTCTTGAAAAGTTATGAGAGAATCTACTTGAAACTGTTGACAGTGAAGGGTTTGGGTATGGGTCAGAGGTAGGTGGTAAAGATTAAATTATATACTGGATTAGCCAAAAAGTTTGTTTGTTTTTTTCCATAAGATGGTTCTAGTAGTGCTTAGCTGTCTTTAACTTCATTCAAAACAACTTTCTTAGATTCTACAGTGACAGTTTTCATATCAACAGCATTTTTTAAAAAATTACCAAAATTGATGAATTTTTGTGTAACTATTTTAATATTGAAGATGGAAGAAAACACACATTTTCAGCACATTATACTTTATTATTTCAAGAAAGGTAAAAATGCAGCTGAAACACAAAGAAAGATTTGTGCAGTGTGTGGAGAAGGTGCTGTGACCCCTCCAATGTGTCCAAAGTGGTTTGTGAAGTTTCGTGCTGGAGATTGCTTGCTGGATGATGCTCCATGGGCAGGCAGACCAGTTGAAACTGATAGCAGTCAAATCAAGACACTAATCAAGAACAATAAATGTTGTACCACTGAAAATATCCAAATAATAAAGTTATTGGTGAACATTTAAAAATGTGTCTTTTATTTTACGGAAAATACTAAACAAACTTTTTGGCCAACCCATACTTAGATATTGTTTTAATTTATTTTAAGGAATATGCTTTACCTTTACATTTTATTTCACAAAACATTTTAGACTTATAGAGCACCACAGTAAATACTGTAACAAATACCCACATACCTACCACACAGTTCTACAATACCAACACAGCCAAAGTCTCGTGTGTAACCCTCTCCCATCACATCCCTTCTTTCTCAGAGGCTACCAGGTTCCCGAATATGGTGCTTTTCATTCCCATGATGTCATACTTTTACTAAATATGTGCATCTTCCTAAGCAGCATGTGGTACTTCCTTCATATTTTAGGATCGCTTATAATTGGTGTTATACTATATGTATCCTCTATAACTTAATTTTTCACTCAGAATGATATGCTTTTAATTTAAACATGTTGATATAGATACTTAGATCAGTTTCTTTCACTGCTATGTTACATTCCATTATAAATGTCCTAAACCAAACAGAATCGGACTCATAGATACAGAGAACAGACTGCTGGTTGCCAGAGCAGATAGGGGTGAGGGGATTGGGTGAAAAAGGTGAAGGGATTGAGAAGCACAGATTGGAAGTTACAAAATAGTCACAGGAATGTGAAGTACAGCATAGGAAATACAGTCAATAACATGGTAATAACTATGCATGGTGCCAGCTGGGTGCTGGGAATACCAAGGGAACCTTTGTAAAGTATGTTTACACCTGAAACTAATACAAAATAATATTGAATGTAAACTGCAATTGAAAAAAAAATTGAAAGATTAAAAAAATGTTCTGCAGTTTATTCATTCTCTTGTTTGGTGCTTTTGGATTATTTCCAGCATTGTACTGTTTCGAACAGTGTGCTGTGAATATTCCTGGGCACATCTCCTTACATACCATGGTTTCTGGAGTTCCTGTGTGTATCTAGAAGTGGAATTAAGTCGTAGGGTGGTGCTTCTTCAACTTCACAAGATATGGCAAACTGCCATCTTAAATGATTGTACCAATTAACAATCCCACCAGCAGTATAGAGATTCTGTTGCTCTCAAAATTCCTTACCCATCCAAAAAGCAAACATTTATCTATCTTCTAATTTTTGTTTTATTTTGCTCCTACTATACTCTTTATTTGAGCTTTTATTAATTTTGGTATGGGGTGTGAAATGGGAACCTAAACTTATGTTTTTGATAAATAACCCATTTTCTGACCACTGTTTATTGGTAAGGCAAGTCCTTTTTAATTACACTTTTAAATCTTTTTCTTACTTATTGTTACCCGTTGATTTGTCTGGTTGAATTTCTGTCTCATTTTGTAGAGTTCTCCTAAACAACCCATTGAGATTTTATTGAAATTGTATTAGGTCCATGAAGTATTTTGGTCTAAAACCTACATTCAACAGCTCATTCCTCTACTCTCAAACCGAAATGATTAAAGTCCTCGCTGCATAAAATCCAATACCCTCAGCTTGCTATTGTAGTCCCACACCCTGCCATCATCTGTCCCCTCTCTCGCCTTTCAGACTCATCATTTCAAGCAAGCCAGTGTCCTCCTTGTCCTCTAAACTTTTCTTATGTATTTTTTCCTACAAACTTTGTTCATGAGGTTCCCTCCCACCAGGAATGCCAACCCTTCCTTCCATTCCCTTCATTTTGTTTATTCAAACCTTTTCCTTCCTTCAAGAGCTGACTGTGGTCCTAGCTAATTCGAGGGCCCTATCCTAGTCAGAATTCAGCCCACCGACTTGCATTGCTAGTCAGTTTTCTCAAATGTCCGTATTGAATCTCTCCAATTCTGTGATTGAGTTAACCAAAATAAGAAAATTGAGATAAGTGGAACTTGCCTGGAGAGAAGTCAGTAAGAATAGTTGCTGGTAGGAAGATCAACACCCAGGTTAGGCATTCTGCTTTTGACATCTGTAACCTTGAAGTGGGGAAAATAGCAGGAAAAATAGAACAGAAAGGCTGGAGCTGGTGCCTCAATATGCCCCGTGCTGATGTGGCCAGACACAACAGGGGTGAAGCCAGACAGAGAAATCTATCATCATCACCATCAAAATGCTTTACATTTGAATAGTGCTTTAGGTTCTGCCAACTTGCACTAACTATCACCTCATTGAACCCTTGCAAAATTATCTAAAGTCCGAGACATGATCTCCATTTTACCAGTGGGGATACTGAGGCATAGAGGGTAAATGCAAGCCAAAGGTCACACAGGTAGAAACTGGCAGTGCCGAGTCTGCAACCCCAATCTCCTAACTGACCCTAATTCACCAGCCATTCTATCATGCCCACAGTTGCTTCCATGTTAATTGTGTTAACTTTTAAAATTTTTTAAAGTATGGCAAAAACACACACAATACTAAATTTTCCCTCTTAAATTTAAAACTTTTCATGTACAGTTCAACAGTTAACTATATTCACCTGGCTGGTATAGCTCAGTGGATTGAGCCAAGGCCTGTGAACCAAAGGGTCACTGGTTCGTTTCCAAGTCGGGGCACAGGCCTGGGTTGCAGGCCAAGTCCCCAGTGGGGGTACGTGAGAGGCAACCACACATTGATGTTTCTCTCTCTTCCTCCTTCCCTTCCCCTCTCTGTAAAAATAAATAAATAAAATCTTTTTAAAAATTAAAAAAAAATTGTTAACTATATTCACATAGTTCTGTAACAGATCTCTAGAATGTTTTCATCTTGCAAAACTGAAACTCTATAGCCCATTTCTGCCTCCCAGCCCCCACCCCCCAGCCCCTGGCAACCACCATTCTCCTTTCTGTTGCTATGATTTTGACTACTCTAGGTATTTTATGTAAGTAGAATCATACAGTATTTTTCTTTTTGTGACGGGCTCATTTCACTCAGCATATCTTCAAGGTTCATCCATGTGGCAGCATATGACAGGATTTCCTTCTTTTTTAAGGCTGCATATATTATACATACATTTCACATTTTCTTTCTCCATTCATCTGTCCACAGACGTTTGGGCTGCTTCCACCTCCTGACAATTGTGTAGTTGCCGCACTGAACATGGATGTACAAATACCTCTTTGAGATCCTGCTTTCAACTCTTTGGTATATATATTCAGAAGTGCGATTGCTGGATCATATGGCACTTCCATTATTTAGGGGTTTTTTTAGGAACCATGTTAACTTTTAAACAAATAGCCCCATTCTCACGAACTCTATTGCAATATGTGAGGAGGCAGCATATCGCCTTCCCTCTCATTAAATGAAGATAGCAATCGTGCTCATATATAACCATTACAATATGCTTAAACTCCTTACTTAACGTGCATTAATTACAACATTGGCGACTGTAAACGCTTCCATTTCCTCCCAGCCTCACTTAACAATCTGTTCTTCACTCTGAGTGCCCCTCCACCCCAATATCGGGATCGCTAGATCAGAAGATTCGAGATGGAAGGGCCAATCTGCTTCGTTCAGCGCTGTGCCTCCAGTAACTAGCACAGTGCCTGGCATGTAATAACCACCCAAAAATGGATACATGAATAAAAACTTGAATGGACAAAAAATCATGTTTCTGGGTTCAGTTGTAAAAACTTGAACTTTGGGTATTGTCATTGATGAGAGAGAATAGTTTAGTACTTTTCATTCCAGCAAGCAGGAAACAGAACACAGGTGGCAAAGAGATGTTTCAATGACGTGAATTTTGCCAGAATAATGAAACCATCCCAAAAATAAATTCAAACTAAAGCTCTAAGAGCAATACAGGATCATACCAATCATGAGAATTTGGGGAGCTTGGGGAACCCCGGGAATTATAAGGCCCTGCCAGGTTAATGGGACAGTGCTCTTGGTAGGAAAAGCCAAGAAAGGGCATGAATAGTGCAAGACTGCATTTCCCTTCTCTTCTGCCAGGTGCTGGGAACCACTGGTAGAAGACATTGGAAGCAAAAGCATTGTCACAGCCAAGTGAAAGGTTCTCTGCTGGTCAGCTGCACAGCAAGCTGAGGCCCTCTAAATGGGGACAGGGGTGTGGAAATAAAGACAGGGATAAACACATGGAGGGTAGTTATTATCTCATAGAGAAAGCAAGCTCTCCTGCTGATGGCTGCTGTCCATCCATCTTCGGACTTGTACAACCTTATGAAAGGAACTGGAGGAAATGGGATTACACTGTATCAATAAAAGTTAAATTTATACTTCACAAAAATTGCATGGACTTTTAAAGGATTTGGTCCCTAGAACAAATTGTTCAGTGGAAATTATGTTCTGCACATATCTGAAAAATGAATGAATTGGAAACTCTCTTCCATTCAAAGAGATGGAATTCAAGGGAAAATTATCTTCTAATAGGCATGTCTCCCAAAAAAGATAAAAGACAAGGCTAGTTGCTTAGTGATTATGTGAAGTCTTTTCCCATTCCTCAGTTAAGAATTTAAATTCATACTGGCAGACTAATACAGCAAATAGTGGGACCTTTTATATTCTGCTCTATGGAGGAGTTAGCATGGTTTAATTGAAAATCTGCTACACTAGGGTCAAAGGACTTTCATTCTGATATTAACATTGCTTTGACCACTCTAACCTTTTAGAGAAGTATCAGTTCCCAATGTCTACACTGACGACACAATGGCACGTTCTGATTATGTTAACTGCCACCATAACGCTCTTCAGGGGCACCCAGTACCTACAGGGCACACTTTGACACCTCCGTCTAGTATATTCCTTTCCTATTTGCTCCCTACTTACCTAACCAGCCTTAACTTATATCATTTGCCCTTCCTTTCATGTCAAGCAACACTGAACAACACGTAGCTTCCTTGATACAGTGGAATTTTCGTTCTCGAACTTAATTCCCGCCAGAAGGCTGTTTGAGAAGTGATTTATTCAGAAACAGAATCATACGCACACAGTCTGCTTTGTCATCTGTGAGATGCGGGAACGATCACACGGGTATCTGTACGAAAAGGTCGTCAGGCCGAACACTGAAGTTTCGCTCAACAACTAAGACAGGTTTTTCTGTGAACAACTCGGTCGAGAACCGAATTGTTCAGGACGGAAGACGTTCAAGAACCGAGACCTGACTGTATGTAACAGTTATTCATGCTCCTCCGCTGGAACACCTTTCTGTCTACATTTACTTGGCAAACTTCTACCCAACATCCCTGTGTCAACTGAAACGCCACTCTGACTTTCCTCCCCATACTCCTCTGTGTTCACGGACGGGCCTCATCAGTACGTTCAGTCGCAGCTGTACCGGCATCAGTCACTTGCGTGCCTGCCTCCGCATCAGACTCCGCCCCCACCAAGTCTTTTTCTTCTCTGACCATCAAAGTTATAAATTTCTATTATGTAAATTCAAAGGGTAGAGTGTTTACTGGCCTTTCAAAACCCACTCCCAAAGACAGCCCTTGTTAACATAAGAGGAGGAACCATAAGGTCTTTCTTTGATTTTTGGGGGGTTTTCAGGACATAGCAGCGCCCGGCACATAAGAGGCCTCAGTAAGTAGTGCTGAATAAGTGAATCTAAAATGAAGACGGCGTAACTGGCTGTACCTGACAACGATGTGCTGTAGTGATGAAATCATGCAGGATAAGCAATACAAAGGCTCTTTGAACACCGGAAAGCATCATGTAAGTACAAATTTGTGTGACCAGTGATTGCCACCCCAGACCTCATTTTATGTGACTCCTACTATCTGGCAAACTGGGTTCCGATGATGATGATGATGATGATGATGATGATGATGATGATGATGATGGCGGCTAATACTCTTTGAGTATTTTTCATGTCCCAAGCACTATGCTAAGTGTTTCACCTGTATTAACTCTTTTAATTCTCATAACAACCTAAAAGGTAAAGGCCATTTTCTCCATTTTTCTTTATCAGCTGAGGAAGCCAAGGCACAGAGAGGTTATATAACTTGCCCCCTACCCCATCCCCCCAAAAAAACCCACAGAGGTTGTAAGTAATGCAGTCAGGACTTAATGCCAGCGACTCTGGGATCTGAGTCCACACTCTTAACCACATCACATTACTCTCTTCTATAGATAGCCCCGAGGATGCACCCGGGCCATAACAGGAACCGGGTACTTCCCACTCTCACAACATTGTTTGCTCCAGTTTTGGAGTCCTAAGTAACTGGATTGCCTCTGCAATCATCTGTTCCCTCACATGTAAAGTGGGGGCATTCGTGGTTCCCATCTCAACCGAAGTTGTTTTTGAGGATCACCTCAAACATTGCCTCCAGGAGCAGTGTGAGATGGGGGGGTTAAACCTAGGGTCCAGGCAGGGAGTGATGCCTTGAAACAGATGCAGCAATAGAGAGAAGCAAAAGGACCACACTGCTGTAGACTACAGCTACTCCTAATCCAGGAGGAGTTAAGCATCTATTAATGCGTACATTTGTATGACTGGATTGATGCCAAGAACCTGTCACAGACTCCATGGCCACGTAATTAGTTCAGGCTCCATGTAGAGAATGACCATTCACAAGATGGGACACTCACTTCTTATTCATTCAATTTTGTGTGTGTGTTGGCCAGTACAAACGGTAGCAGTGGTTGATGGTTACACACACCTGACAGAAGTCAGAATGGAAACAAAAACCTACAGTGTGTCATACGTATAACAGCAAGGTATGTGAGTAAAGTACAACAGAAGCAGAGAGAAAACCACACTGGCAGGTGCTTACAGATGGTGCTTGTTTCTGGAACAACCGCTCAATCCAGCTTTAAAAGGAGGTTCCAGTGTTGCAGCTCTGTCCAGCTAAGCAACAGTAAAATCACACCAGGCCCAGGGCTCTGTGGGGCTCATTGCCACTGAGGATCTCCACGGAAAGAATACTCAGTTAAACTTACTAGAATTCATTCAACTTCTGGGCCAAGCTACATTATTTGTAAAGCCCCTAAGAAAATATAGAGCCTTTATTCTGTCCTGGAAAAGAGAAATGAGGGCACAGGTAGCAACTTCATACATACAGACTAGTTTAATCAATGAGGAGGCAAGTGGAACCAAAACCAAACAACCAAATAAGACTCAAACTAAATTATTGCAGCATTGCCCCTAAGCTAGGGACTAAACACAGGAGGTAGAAAATGGACAAACCTGTTCTTAACTAGAACCAAAAAGCTAAAACTAGAACCAGCAAGGTTTTGCAAGGGAATCTTACAAATGCTCTGAATGCCAGAGAAGAGGATGAGCCCGAATACACACAATGCCAGCATGAGTCATCACGGGGCCTTGAAGTGGCACCGAGGAACATTTCTCCAGAATAGCAACATTAACAACTTCAGTCATTACCTAGTGGCAGTGACTCCAGAAAACAGGCACAGGAAAGTGTCCTCAGAATCAAAAAAAAAGTCAAGACATAATAGATGTGATGAGCCATCTGCAGAGGTAACGTACCCGAAGAGATGTTTTATGAAAGTGTTTGCAGAGAAACTCAGGAAGACCTGAGCCCAACACTCACAGCTCAGATTAACCACGTACTTTATGCCTCTGCGCCTTTGCACCTTGTTCCTTCTGCCCACTTCATCTTCCCTTGCTCTTTTCTTCCCTTTCTCCAGTCTTATCGAATAAACAATTTTTCTTTCAAAGTGCAGGCATCATCTTTTCTCAACCTGTGCCTGAAAACAGAATGAATCATTTTCTCATCCCTACTGCTTCTGTGCTCTGTGCGTATTATCTCCAGCATCATCTACTACAGTGCTCAGCCCTGTAGGTAGTTATCTCAAATGACCAACTGAGGGGGCCAGGAGAGGGGAGGAGGGCTCTGTTTCTTGTAGGAGTTGTGTATCAGAATCTGTGGGTGGGGTAGCTATGGTTTGCATGATTGGCATATTGAATATTGTGATAGATTCAGGACCATGGGAATCTACGTGAGCCGTGAGATTTCAATGTTTATTAAAAAGAATCCCAGTTGTTGTTTTTTTAAGTGAGAAAGAGTGGTTTAGTAAGGAAACAAATGTGTGAACAAAAATGTACAAATTGCTATAAAAGTATACACAAGATTAAGAAGCAGTATAAAGCAAAAGGAGGATTAATTCCCCAGGCGGGCATCAGAAGAAACTACACAGAGGAGGAAATGATTGGTTGATTGACTGGGTCTTATACACAGTTTACCAAACCAGGCAGAGGGAACCTTACCAAAGCATGGAAACTGTGTAACATCGTAAATATTACTCTGTGCTTACTCTCCTCTTACACACTATTCTAAGAGTTTTTACCTGCATTATCTCATCTGATATTGTCTTTTTAGCTCATCTGAAGATTGTATAAACAATCTTTAAAAGTTTATACAATGTTATCGGTTAAGTACCACTACTTGTAAGAGACCTAAAATAACAGTGGCTTCAATAGAGCAGTTTGTTTTCTCCACAGAACCTCAGAGTCTCAGACTTTTAGCAAACTACTCTAGAGCTAGTTGTGGCTTCATGGTTCAGGATGTTGGCTAGAGCTCCAGCCATCACATCCATGTTCCAAACAGGCAAGGGGACCTAGGGAACTCAACAACTGTCATCTTATGGAGGTTCTTACAAGTTTCCACATATATCTCATTACCCCCAACTAAGTCTTGTAACAACAAATGGTTGTAAAGTACTCTAGGAAATACATTCTTTATTTTGGGCATCACTTCCCCAAACAAATTTGAGGGGTTCTGTAACTATGAAAAAGGAGAATGGGAGATAACTTGCAGTTTCTGTCACACCCTTATCTTCATTTTTCAGATAATGAAACCGATGCAGAGTGGCTGCATTCTTTTTATGGTACATTCAGGGATTTCAAGTAGTTCCTTCTGGCTTATGAGTTAGATGTAGAGTGGGAAGAATGAAAGTTAATGGGCTATAAAATGGTATGATTTTAATTCTGACTATATAATCAAAAAGCTAATGGGCAGTGAAATGCACAAAACCCAGGCAGCACTAAAATACATTAGACATAACGTGTAAGTAATCTCAAAGCTAGGTAAGTGAGAGCTGGTTTGCAGATGTGAGAGATAGATTTACTAATGGTCAGTAATTGAAGAGTAAATCGATTCAATATGACATTGCTGATTGCAAGTGGCAGATTACATAAAATTAGCTAAAAGGACAACACAAATCATCTGACACATTTTTCAGTTTCTTCCTTTTTTTCAATGTCTACCTCTCCTCTAAACAACAGTTCAGTGAAAGGTAGAATCATTTGCTTTTAGTGCATTCTGATTAAAGTAAAATGATGTAATTATTATCTCACAAATATCTACATTTATTTGATTCAATGTTTAAATGAAAAATATTTTTAAGTAACACACATACATAATTAAAACCAAGTAGTACTTGTCAAGCAAGGTGCTCATCAACTCAACCCACTACTTTCCGTAACCCTCTCTGAACCCACGGGCGCCAGAGGAGCCTGTCAACCCATCCCTGTGAGCAGTGGATCATGACTGGGCAACTGGTGGAAAGCACACGCTTCTTGCTTGTGACTATTTTAGGCAAAGAAACAGTCCCTTTACCTCTGGACGTTGACCATTGGCTGATTGTAGTCATCTTGTAAACTTGAAGCCGACAAGATGAGGATCGGCAGAGCAGAAAACTGGAAAGAATTTACATTCTTGTTAACCAAACCCTGGAAAAGCTTCTGAAGTGTGAGGTAATATGCTCCTTATTTGGTTAATTTGAATTGAGCTGTTATTTGCAGCCAAAGTATCCCGATATTCTACCATAAAGTAAAAAAAAAAAAAAAAAAAAGGCCAACAAAAAAACAGCAGTCCCCTATCCATTCCTCTTCTGCCTTTCTCTTTTCTCCAGAGGAAACCACTTTAAATTTAGCCATTTCATTAGGTGATTTATTTATATGCTTCTACATAATATGCTCATACTGCTATTTTCTTGATTTATTCAGAGAAAGAATGCCGATTTTCTACTATGAAAGAGAAAATCCAATCATTTGCACACCCCTTCTCTTCCCTGCTCACAATACAGTTTTACAACTTTTGGTTAAATAGTGCTTACATTTTTCTTATAAACAATTCTTTACCCTTCGGAGTTAAAAATTATTCCCCACCCCCTTTTCTTTGCATGGTTTTCCATGTGCCTATTATTAGTTCACAAACTCTAAGAGTTGTAATGTACTGTTAAAGTGATTTCTGCCTTATTAAAATTTTTGGCTTGGTCTTCTTTCTCTCCTCCCTCTTTCGCCCTTTCTTCCTCTTTTATTTCTGAACCCACTTCCATTCCCTTCTCCCTCCACACCAAGCAACAACTCTATGGTGATTAATATGTATAATTGTATCTTCTTGTAAAATGTAAATTTTTTGTATATTTTAATTTATAGAAATGGCTTTCCCACACATGCACCCTATTTTTTACTATTTTCATTAGGTACTGTATTTTCACGATGAAGCCATATGGCTAAAGTGGACATCTGCGGTTCGTAACTACTGCAGAATACTTAATCGTGTACCTCATTTCTACCTACCCTACTTCCCATGAGTGGATCTCCAGGTTTACTCCAACTCCGTAACATCACCATGATCAGTAATGGAACTGTGTAAGTATCTTCGGGCTATCAGGGCACAGGAGCACGCATATTTTGTTCTCTACGTTAGCTGCATCTGTGTGTCTACACTCCCATCAGAACTGCATTAGGATTCCTATATGCCCACCCCCACCATTTGCTATTTAATTTTCTGATTTTTCTAATTCTAAAATGTATAAAGTGGTTGTTTTGAATTTGCATTTTTCTAATTACTAAGGAGTTTGACAATCTTTTGCATTTCTTCTGAAATTTGCCTTTTCACATCCTTTGTTCATTTTCTCATTGGCGTTTTCCCTTGATTTGCAGGTCCTTCTATAGTCTACATTTAATCACTTGTTGATTTCAAAAATTTTCTCCCTCCCATTCTGTCATCCATCTATACATCTTTTGTTACTATAAATATTTAATATAGTCAAATTTCCTGTTTTTGCTTCATGTCATACTTTTAACAAGTCCAGCTGTAGGGCACAGATATATTCACTCACACTTTCTTGTATTAAATTTAGTTGTTTGTTTTAAAAGATTTATTTATGTTTAGAGAAAGGGGAAAACATCAATGTGTGGTTGCCTCTCAAGCGCCCCCTACTGGGAACCTGGCCTGCAACCCAGGCATGTGCCCTGACTGGGAATCGAACCAGAGACCCTTTGGTTTGCAGGCCAGTGCTCAATCCACTGAGCCACACCAACCAGGGCTAAATTTAGTTTTAAATCTTCATCAATACCATTTAATATAAAACTCTCCTGTTTCTATCATATCACCTTTGTAACATATTAAGTTGCCAAATATCCATGTTCTGTCATTAAGTTTTATTCACTTGCATTGTTTTAAGGCCATATCAGTTTTTACTATGATTTTGTAAAATGTCTTAATACCTGGTAGGGAAAATCCCTTTTCTAAGTTATTTATGGACCTTACTCTTCCATACAAATTTTAAAGTTAAGGTAAATTTCCTCAAAAAATCCTACTGGAATTTGGTCGGAATTACATTGGTTTCCAGATTAAATTTAGAATGTTCATTTTTACAATATTGCCATCTCACTGGAAGCATGCAATATTTATTGGATCATTTCTGCTTTATAATTAATAGAATTTTAAAGTTTCTTCCAAGTAGATTTTATACATCCTTGGTTAATCCCTTTACACGTTTTAACTTTTGCTGCTACTGTGAAATGATGTTCTTTGGACTTCCATAGGCTGACTCTATTCTGGCAGCTTTGCTGAATCTCTTAATAGTTCAAATGGTTTGTTGATTGTTGGACTTTCTAGGTATGTATCATTCACCAAGAATTTTTTTCCTTTTCTCCTCCAAACCTGACACATTATAGTTCTTTCCTTATAGTATGAGACAGAATCCATTCTACTGTGATAGGCTTCGTCACTGAGTCTTGGTCATAAAGGGACTGTATTTACATCTCTTCACTAATAATGCTTATTGTATATTTTTGGTATATAAATCTTAGCAAGTTTTAAAAAATGTTGACAGCTTAATGCTTATATTTTTCATAAACAGATAAAACCTTACCACATTTTCCGGTATCAATCAAGACAGTCATGACTATTTCCCCTATTGCCCATTAAGTACTGTGATAGGTTTTCTGATGTGGAGCCATCAAATATTCCTGAGATAAAACTTACTTGGTCATTTTTAAAAATACACCCTTAGATTTAGTTAACTGATATTTCCAACTGTGAGTATACATTCATAAACAAAACAAACTTTTTTTCATTTTCATTTAGTTTTGGAATCAACATTACATTAGCCTTAAATTCCATTTTGTCAACAATGAAGATTACCACCCTGGCTTTTTGGTTCATAATTGGTGTGTGTGTGTATATATAAACACACATATGTATATGTTTATAGCTATATTCAGATAATTTGCATATCATACAGTCCATCTATTTAAAGTGTACAATTCAATGGTTCTTTTATTCAGAACTGTGCACCCATAAATACAATTTTAGAATATTTTCATCACCCTAAAAGAAACCCCATACCCTTTTCCAATACTTTCACCAACTTTCCATTTCCACCTTCCCCCCTACCCCAACCTCCCAGACCTAGGCAACCACGCATGTATGTTCTTTCTTTATAGATTTGACTACTCAGGACATTTTGATGTAAATGGAATCATACAATAGTTGTCATTCTGCATCTGGCTATTTTTACTTAGCATGTTTTCAAGATTCATCCCAGTTGTAGCATGTATTTGTACTCTATTCCTTTCAATGGCTGAATAATATTCCATGCTGTATAGATATAACATATCCTACCCATTTGTCAACTGATCACCATTTGGGTTGTTTCCACCTTTTGGCTATTAGGAATAATAGTTAGAAACAGTTATGCACAAGTTTTTGTGAGGCATATGTTACCTAGGGATGGAAATGCTGGGTAAAATGGCAACTTTGTTGAGTTGCTTCAGGAATTGCCGTTGTATATTCCAATTGGCAATGTAGCTTTCAATTTCCCCACATCCTCACCAACACTTTGATTCTAACCATCCTAGTGGATGTTAAGTGGTATCTAGTTGTGGTTTTGATTTGAATTTCCTTGAGGACTAATGATACTGAACATCATTTTTTTGTTTTAAAAAACTTTTATTTTCAATATAAGGGTCTTTTAATTGGTGAGTTTAATCCACTTATACCATTTCCACATGATTAAACGCACTAGGTAGTCGGTTCATTTTTCTCCCTGAACATCTCCATCCTGATGTTTTTGTCCTCTTGTTCCAATCTGGACTGAATACTGCATTCCTTCTATAAAGCTGTTATCCTCCATTATGCTAGGCTGGCAGGTTTTGAAGATCTTGTCTTCCTTAATTTTCTCCCTTATTTTTTTGTGGAGTTTCCTTCAGTAGCCTTTAAAAACCTACATAAAAAGTTTGAAATTTTGTATGTCTGAAAACATTTTTTACTTTACACTTGAGGGCAGCTTAACCAGCCACAGAATTATTGATTGTAAAAGCAGGTATCTCCTGAAATCTAAATCTCCAGTTCAACCAGTGAGTTCTGATTAGCCATGAATATCCTGCAATAAATTTAGTTCAAATAAATTTGGTTCCTGATTTTCAGAGAGGAAGTAGGAAATGTTCACTTAGCAAAGGATGCTTCAAAATTTATTATAATCTACTTGCTTCAGGCTTTTGCAGAGCATAAGTTCAGATAGCTTTTGTCCTCAGAACTTTTAAGGCACTGATTCACCATTATTTGTCATCCAGATTTGCTAATGAGGTGTCTAATGTACATGTCATTTTTGTTCCTAAGTGATTGCTTTTCCCCATCTCTTGGGAAACTTAAAATTTTCTCTTTATTTTTGCAGTTCTAAAACTTCACAGTACTAGGACTTGGTGTGGTTTTTTTCATTTATTATACTTGACACTCTGTTAGGCCTTTCAATTTGAAAACTGAAATTATGGAATAGTCTCTTACATTATTTCATTATAATAATTCCTTTTCCCCTTTAAAAAAAGCTTTTTAATTTTGTAAAACTTGGTCTTCTGTGGTTTTAATCTTTTCTCTTTGAGTTCTATTTTCAGAGATACTTCCTCATCTGCATCTTCCAACTACTTTAGAATTTTAAGTATTTTTAAAAGCACTATTTTTATATCCCTGTTGTTTTATAAAGGCAGTGTTTCCAAACATTTTTTTAACCAGCTTTCCACTTACAACATAGTTGGCACTGTCTCAATCCTAAACATCTTGGAAACACGGCTTCTCACTGTTACATAGTACTCCACCAAAAGAGCAGACATTGTAAGCAGCGTGAGGTGTTAGGAAATCTGTGTTTTTGACATTTGGCCTAGGAAGTAGCCGGAAGACAGGGTCAGTAATCTAGGCGAGAAGTGATGAAAGACTTATCTCAGGCACTAGTGGTAGGGTAAAGACAAAATGACGGCAGACAGATTTTAGGAGGTGGGATGGCACAGGACTTGGTAAAAGACTAGTTAGAAAAAAAGGGAAAAGTCTAGAATTACCCTCAGGGTTATGGTTTGGAAAACAGCAAAAATAACTACATTTCTCAAAAAAAAAAAAAAAAAGATAAATTTTGAATATGTTCAACAGTGAGTTACCTATTATTCAATCTCAAATGAGGTAAGCTAGATCATAGCCAAAATGTTAAGCTGCATGTCTATACAAAAATATTTCCCTCAATATTACAATATCAGAAAGAAGTCGTTATTAACATTTAAAGAGAAATGTAAAAGGTTCTAAAGTAACAATTATGTTTTTCATGACAATATTTCTAATGCAAAAGATAAAATATTTACAAATATTTTTACAAATAATCTATAAAGATATTTTTATTTTTAATTAAGCACGAGGAAAGAAAACCTTTAGAGAAATTAACTTCATGACTAAGATTTTTTTGAGAAATATTTAAAAGAATGAAAAGTCAGCAGTGAACAAAAATTCAGGTTCAAAATTATGAGTGAAACACTATAGAAGAAAATTTTATCACAAAATATCAGGGTATTTTGAAATAAAAAGAGCCATTCTGCTATTATCCTTTTATTTTTGTATAGTCACTTTAAGTCTCAAAATGAATTCTGCAAGATAATTTTTTCATAAGTAAAATATCTGTTTACTGTTTAACCTACAACATTAAAGTACAGATGCAAATATTTACTAAACATTTTTATTAAATAGATGCAAATCCTTTTATTTCTAAAAGAGTTTAATTCTTTTTAGACTAATTAGTATATTTATATTTAAATACTCCAATGTTATCTATGTATATTAAGCAAATAGGAGCTCAAGTGAAGAAAAGTCTCATTTGGTTTTTTTAAATAATAAAGATGATTTAAAATGTAAAAAATTGAGCTTAAAAAAAACATAGCCCAAACCACCTGTTTTTTTAGCCATCTACTTCTAAAAAGTCTTTATCAAAGTTATTTTTTAAACCCAAAATTTACTTTACTAACTCAACAGATGGGTTTTAAAAATGAAGAAAGTAATTTTACTTTCAAGTCACTGATTATATACTCAACTGGTCCTTTTAAAAAATACATAAAGACTGAATTAAACCATTTTCAACATTTTCCCAGGACTATTTGCTAACTGGCTTGTTTTTACAATGAGCTTTAAACATGTCTTTCATAGGTAGGACACAAAAATAATTATTTGCAACTATGAAATCTATGAAGTAAACTTCTAATGCAGTATCACTGCTTTTTCCTTCTCTTATAAGAATCATTACTACGATTTCGAACTCGCTGGTACACAGAGGATGATATTTTCATGCTGTCTTTCTTTGTAAATGTCTTCTCTATCGCTCCAGGTTTCCAAAGTAACAACTGTGCGTCTTCTCCTCCGGTTAGCAAAGAATCATCCTGCATATTCCAAGAGAAAGAACGGACTGTGGCAGCATGCCCCCCCTTAAGGCTGGTCACGTGCATCAATCCTGATGCAGTACAACTCATTAAGTGAATAATTCCCGTGTTTGTTCCTCCAACAATAAACAATTTGTCCATCTTTTCATGATACAGGCCACCAATCAAGTAGTCCAAAATACCCCCTTTCACATGAATTACTTCTCTAACATCCTGGATGTGCAAACGTGTAAGTGGTTCATCAGTATCCAGATGATTAAGATCCCACCAACAAAATCCTTCATCATGTGTGATGCAGTATATCTGTTTATAATCTTTCCCAGACCAACCAATATAGCTTACTGATGAAACTGAGTTACAAGTTGTAACCAGTGCATCTTCTTCATTATCAGCACTAATATCAAATACATTTACCAGGCCATCAGTTGAACCTGAGACTACCATGTTGGGATTGCTGGGATGGAAACACACTTGAGTGATATCATCACTATGTGTCTCTGAGTATGTACCAAGTGGGTCTTTAGTAGTAGACAAATCTTGAGAATTCATTCTTGCATCCCAAAATACCAACAATGCATCATCATCAACTTTTTCGGTACCAGCACAAATGACATGATCATTGCAGTTGATATCAAAACTGATAAAAATATTGGAAGGGTACCCCCTGAACAACTGGACAGGCTTCTCACTGGCTAACCGAGCATCCCAACATTTCACAGTGCTATCCGCACACGACGAATACACGACGTCACAAGAATGTGCAAACCGGACTCCATTAAGTCCAGGGTTTCCACTAAACTCTCGTAGTACATTTAACCTTTCTTTATCATATATTCTGATTAATCCATTAGAACATAAAACAGCAACCAAGCTTCCTTTTCCCACTTGTACAGTCTTTGACGTGTCTATGCCAAGCAGATAAGTAGGCTCTTCAGTTCCTGAGGAACGTTTAACAATGTTGAGATTAGCAAACTGCTCCTCAATCTTCTCCATATCAGGAGTGGCACCCAAAGGCAGTAAAAATCTATAATAAAAATACAAAAATTAAAATTAAATCCACAGCTTCTCTAAAATTGTAATTAAATCAAGGACATTTCCTTCTGAGAACTGACATAAAACAAGATAAAATTTATTTTAATACTGTAATCATTTCCTACCATGAGGTAACTAAATTACCTCCATCTTTTTTCCCCTTACAACAGAATCTATTTTATTTTTAATTGTATTTTCCCATTACCATTTATTCCCCTTAAATCCCCCTCCCCCATAATTTACTCTTGAACACCAAATCTACCACATATACTTTGTGCCTGTAAGAGAATTTAAAACCATGTATATACACTGAGTAATTGTTTTTCAACTCAAACCCAATTATTGGTCCTACTCATGCATCCTCAGCATAGGTAAGGATCTCCACTTTGGAATCATCTGCACCTGGTCCCAGCTGCCTAATACAACGTGAGAATATAAACATAAATGTGGAGGCAAAAAACAAAAAAAAGGTACCCCACAAAGAGGTCCATGCCTCAATCCCTGGAACCTATAAATGTGTTAGGTTATATGGCAAAAACAAACTGAGGTTGCAGACGGAATTAAGGTTGACAATCAGTTGACTTTAAAAGGGGGAGATTATCCTGGATTATCTTAATGGGGCCAATGTAATCACAAGTGTCCTTAAAAGTGGAAGGTGGTAGAAGGTGAGAGTCAGGGGAGATGTTCCTCCGGAAGAAAGGCATAAGAAGAGGCAGTGCAGGTTTACTAAAGGAGCTCAACCAGTGGGTAGCCTCCAGAAACAGGAGAAGGTTAAGTAGGAAGCATCTTCCCAGATGCCTGAAGGCAGAAATGCAGCCTTTAGGATTTCTCTATTACTGAAGACCCACTTGGTACATTTTCAGACACACTCACACATGTTTTGTACTTCTAACCTCCAGAACTGTAAGATAATAAATGTGTGTTGCTTCAAGCCACCAAGTTTGTAGTGATTTGTTATAGCAGCACTAGGAAACTCATACAACAGAGATCCCCAATATGGAATTCTGGAGAAGTGGTTCTTAGGCAATTGCAGCTTGTAAATGGTGGAGCTTGAATTTGAACCTAGGCATCTGGTTTCAGGGATTTTGCTCTTAGCCACCGCACTAGATTGCCTCTCAATGACAGGCTGTATATATAGCAAGTACAAGGTCAGTAAAATATGCATGCCAAGTGACTTCACCACAGATTTTTCTATCATGCTTTCAACCCTGAGTACTCTAACCTATTTCATTCTTTTTTTTTTAACTGAATTTAATGGGGTAACACTGATTAATAAAATTATATAGGTTTCAGGTGTACAATTCCATAATACATAACCTATATATTGTATTGTCACACTTTCATTCCTAAAATGAAGTGATTTTTCTGTTGCTTTAGTGATAGATTTTTAAGTGTTTGTCTTTTCATCTTTAAAAGGAGAAGTGAGTACTGACTCAAGAGTTACCAGAATAATTAACTGAAATGTGTTCAGCATAATGTCTGGCATATCATAATACACATTCAACAAGTGTTATATAAAAATTAATGGTATTACTATTACCAATACTACTAACACAACATGGGGGGAAATTTAGATCAGAGAGGATCCAATCAGCACAATTAGAACAATGGGCAAAAAATATTAAAACATTGGATTTGGGCTGGAAACAGGAACAAGCATCCTCTCTAACTTGTATTCTGAATATTTAAAAATTTACAAAAAAGTTGTATAGATACACACAGCCTTTCACCTCCTAGGTTCACCAATTATTAACTTAACATATTTTGCCATGTATAATACATACATTTTTTGCCCAGATTTTTGAGGGAAGAAATAAGGATGCACGTTATACGTGAGTATAATGATTACATGCCAGGGGCATAACAACAGGTATAATAATCCCACGTATAATGTGCACAAAACCATGGGTGCACATTATATACAGGAGTGCATTATACACAGCAATACAGTATTGGCTTTCTGTGTCTCTATAAACACACATGCACACACATTATTTTTGAACTATTTGAATGTTAATTGCAGACAATATATCGTTTCACTCCTAAATACTCTGGCATAGTGCACCTCCTTAATCTATTTTTTTCATGACAACGAATTTTTTGAAAAGTCCAGGCCAGCTGTCTCATAAAATGTCCCATATTCTGGATTCTTCTAATTGTCTCTTCAAGATTAGATTTCAGCTTAACATTTCTGGCAGGGATACTATTTACATGAGACTGGGTACTTCTTATTCATCACATCAAGGAGGCACCAAGTTTGATCACTTGTTTAAGGCAGTGACAGTAAGATCTCTTCATTTTAACGCAGATTCCTTTCTTGCAGTTAGTAAGTAATCATGGAGTCATACATTGAGACTGAATATCCGATTATTCTCCAACAACCCTTCATCCAAAGATTTTAGCATTCCTGGATTATCCTTGCTTCAATCAATTGTTATACTGGGATTTGCAAAAATAGTCATTTTCCAATTCTATCATTCTTTTTACCTTACCTGGCATTCTTCTATAAAGACGAGCCTTTTCCTTTCTCGCTCTTTTAATACCACTAGGAAATTATGATTTTTAAAAGCTATTGTTATAATCCATTATTTTGTAGTTCTTACTGGTGCTCAAACTGTCCCTGACTTGTCTATTGAGAAACCCTTTAAGTCAGCTTCTCTGTCCTTTTGATATCATCCCACTGGTCTGTAAGGCCTACATGGAAAAACTGTAAGAATAAGATAAGTCTAAAAATGGTGAGCTTCCTTCAACACAAGTACTCAGAGACTAAATGGCCTTTTAACAGTGATGCTGAGGTAGTTACCTCCACAGCATAACTGGTTTTCCAACCAGAGAGGGTTTCTGTCCTTGAACATGTCATGTCTGCTTCTGCCTCACAACTACAGAAATTGCTGTTTCTCTGCCTAGAATACTTTCCCTATTTCCCTACTTTTTCTTTTTCATGAGTAACTCCTTTCTGTCATTCAGGTCTCAGTATGTCACCTCCCAAAGAGACCCTTCCCAATTAATCAACATAAAGTAGCCCTGTTGCTCCCTATCATAATGCATATTTTATTAATTTAAAAGTTAAAAATGCTTAATTATGAATTATTTCAAATGTACAAAGCATAGATAACAGAATAACAATCAAATACATATTATTCAGATTTAACAGATGTTAACATTTTGTCACATTTACTTCATTCTTTTTAAAGAAATGAAACATTAGACACTACTCCTACGGTTAAAAATTTATTGAAATGGTATCATATTTATAATATATCCTTCTTTGCAATTTGTTCTTTTCATTCAATATTTTTGAAAAACCCTATTTTACCATTGAATTTATTACCTTTTTCTCGCTTATTTGCTATCAATAAATGGTTGCTGAATAAATGAATAATTCATTCAACTTCCATGAATTTAAGAGCCAATGAGTTTTAGGAGAAACAGGACAAACCTAAAAGGATATTGCGTGAGTCTGTGTGTTTGGAGGGGAAGCACTGCTCATGGAAATTAGTAAAATAATGGTATTTCTTAAAAGTACTTTAAATAGAGTTCCGGCCAAGATGGAGGCATAGGCAGTCGCATTGTGCCTCCTCGCACAACCAAAACTAAAGACAACAAAAATTGAGAAACAAGAATCAACCAGAACAGAGGGAAATGAACTGAACAGAAGTCGGGCTCCAGTACATCCAGACCGGTAAGGAGCGGCGGAGTCGGAGGCCTGCGGACAGGGGTCGGGGGTCCCGGCGGGAAGAGGCGCTGGCTGGCAGGCGCGGGCGCGCAGGGCGCAGACGGCAGCGGACAGACCAGTGGCGGACCCTGGGGCGGGAGCCGACTACCAGACCCAGGGAGGGGCGCGGGGCAGCTGGCTGTCCGCAGCCACACCTTTGCGCTCAAACTAAGCAAAAATGGGCAACGCCGCTGCGTTTCAAAGCTTAAGAGCCCCGTCTGGGAGCTGAGGCCGGGAGACTCTCTCAGCCTCACAGGAGACTTCTCGGGGAAACCCACAGGGTCCGAGAAAGTACACCAGCCCACCGCCCGGGAACCGGCACAGGAAGGGCCCAATTTGCTTGTGGGGGGCCGTGGAGGGGACGGAAGTCCTAGAGGGAGCGGAGCAGGCGCCATTGTTCCCTCTCAGACCCCGCCCCACGTACAACGTCACAACCCAGCTACTGGGGGGCCCCGCCCCGTGAACACCTAAGGCTCCGCCGCCCTTTACATAACACCTGCAACCAGACCAAAGGAAAATAAAAAAGATGGCTCAAACAGATTTGAAATCCCCAGAACCAATTTTTTTAAGTGGCCAAAAGATAGCCAAATTACCAGATGCACAGTTCAAAGCACTGGTGATCAGGAAGCTCACAGAATTGGTTGACTTTGGACATAAATTAGATGAACAAATGCAGGTTACGATAAGAGAAATGAAGGAAAACGCACAGAAAAATCATAGTGAGGGGAAGAAAACTGGGACTCAAATCAATGGAGTGGACCAGAAGGAAGAAAGGAACAACCAAATAGAAAAGAATGAAGAAACAAGAATTCAAAAAAATGAGGAGAGGCTTAGGGACCTCCAGGACACCTTTAAACGTTCCAACATCCAAATTATAGGGGTACCAGAAGGGGAAGAGGAAGAGCAACAAATGGAGAACTTATTCAAACAGATATTAAAGGAAAACTTCCCCAATCTGGCAAGGGAAATAGACTTCCAGGAAGTCCAGGAAGCTCAGAGAGTCCCAAAGAGGTTGGACCCAAGGAAGAACACGCCAAGGCACATCATAATTACATTAGCCAAGGTAAAAATGAAGGAGAGAATCCTAGAAGCAGCAAGAGACAGGGAGACAGTAACATACAAAGGAGTTCCCATCAGACTGTCAGCTGATGTCTCAAAAGAGACCTTACAGGCAAGAAGGGGCTGGAAAGAAGTATTCCAAGTCATGAAAGGCAAGGACCTACATCCCAGATTGCTCTATCCAGCAAAGCTTTCATTTAGAATGAAAGGGCAAATAAAGTGCTTCTCAGACAAGGCCAAGTTAAAAGAGTTCATCATCACCAAGCCCTTATTATATGAAATGTTAAAGGGACTTACCTAAGAAAAAGAAGATTAAAAATATGAACAGTAAAAAAAAAAAAAGTCATCAAATGGAGGGTTAGCAACAGGGAAGTAGGAGGAGGAGAGAGGGGGAAAAGATATAGAGAATAAGTAGCATAGACAGTAGGCAGAAAATAGGAGGAGGGTAAGAATAGTATGGGGCATGTAGACACTAAAGAACTTATGACACATGGACATGAACTAAAGGGGGGAATGTGGGTGGGAGGGGATGGGCAGGGTGGAGGGGAGTGAAGGGGGAAAATGGGTCAACTGTAATAGCATAATCAATAAAATAAAGAATTAAAAAAAGTACTTTAAATAAAGCATAAAAAAGGAAATATGGAGAAAAATGTGGGGGGAGAAGGAACATTAAAATAGTATTTTTTACCACAAACTATTTCAATTTTTCTTAAAATGTGCATTTCTTTAGAGTGTACTGCCTATACACTCCAAAGAAACCCTTTTTAATTCCAGATAAAAACAATTACCCAATCTTGAAATATTCAAGGTGTTAATGAGATTATTTTTAGAAAAACATTGTTTTTTACTGCTTCACATTTGATCTCTGCATATGAAAACCCAGATTGATAAGAATTTTAAACAGTAAGAAAGTTTAATGTAGCTTTTGAGCTAATAATGTACAAGAATATGAACTGTTACACCCTAGCAGGACAGTAGTATTACACACCTCTCCATTTGTCACCTAGAAAGTGTTTCACATGGAACAGTCCTACAAGACCTTAATTCAAAAGATTCTGGTGATTGATAAGGCAGGTAGCATGGGCCCTAGATAGAATGTCACAGCAAACTAACAATTTAAGACTGTAGCAGTGGTAACCATCATGATGGTTGTACATATGATATACTACTTAAATGAAGTATAGTATTCAAAGGAAGGAAGAGAAGGAGAGAAAGAAAACAAGGTATCAGAAGTAAGGTGGGTATATCCCCCCCAAAACTCTAAAGCTATAGAGTTTATATTCTTGCACAGATATGAAGAGTAAAATATTTTAATCTCTTACAGGGAAACATGAAAACCCTTGGCTTATGTTTAAATACATTAGTATGCCAGTGTGTCATAGTTGAACTATAACTTCCAAGGCCATATAATTTTATATACTAATGAATCATTCCAAAATGAATACCCTTTTACTTTTATATATAGCCCTTATCTGAGTTTCCTTTACATGATCCACTTCCCAGTGCTCAAGAGAAGCCCACCGGCTCCCTTTTCTTCTCACTGCACTCTCACAGGTATCCTCATTTGTACTCATGTTGTAAAGTGCCACCTATATGCCAATGATCTCATCTCTCTATTTACAAATCCATATTTCCAACTGGGGTCTACAAGCCATTTCTCCTTGAGTGTGTCCCACTACACCACAACATAAAACTCATTATTTATGCTTCCCTACCAAGACTTTCCCTAAGGGAAAGGGAAAAAAAGTAAACTAATCTTTTGCTATTTTGGTCAAAGATATTGGCACCATGACAATACTCTATCCAGTTATCTAAACCAAAACTTCTCAGCAATATCAAACTCTCCTACTACCAATTTCCAAACCCTACCCTCAGCTACAGGCTACATAGGAAAGTATTAGGTTAAATCTGTTTCTGTGAATCAAAACAATATTGATGACTTCATATGGTTCAATCTAAAAAAAACTTATGAAGAGAGCAAACAAGATTAATCGTAACTTTTATCTTGTTTGTTAGATGCATGAAAGGAAGCTTAGTTAGCATTTTAGATCTCGAAAGACTACTTAGAGATGAGAATGTGGACAGAGCCTTTCTTATATTAATACAAACATACACACAAATTAAAAAGGGTGCAAAAAGAGATGGAGAGAAAAGGGTACCAAAGCAAAGAGTACAGTGGAGAAAAAAAGAGTAATGAAGATGATCTAAAAGAGAAACAAGAAAGGAATGAAAAAGAGAAAGGGGAATTACTGCAGCTACCTCCTTAATCATACATAGGGTGAAGCACTGCAGCTCTTACTGTCCCGACAAGGAAATAATCAGAAAATGTCCAGATAAGGGAAGTTTAGTGAAGTATAAAGCTATGAGAGTTTGCATAGCTAAAAAGATTTTTTTTTTTCACTAAAATAAATTCTTTGTCTTTGAGTTAGAGAATGTAGCAAGGAATAACCAATTTAAATAGGTACCTAACTGTTCTGAGAATGGAAGCAAAAAAATTACTATCTCATCTTGACCAATCTCATACAGATCAAGAAATGGCAGATCCCCGAGCAATGCCCTGGCACTGAGCCAGCGCTGGTGCTGTGGTTCCCACTGGGATACACAATTCTCATATCTGAACATAACGCAGGGGTAAGATGTTTAGAAAGAAATCCCAAAACACACACCTTAGGGTAAGCTGCAAGGCAGTGAGAATATTCGATTCCTACTGAACTGTCATCTTGCAATACATTAGATGGGAAATGCTAACTAATCTGTTATCTGAACAATTGTCCTTACATAATTAAAAGTTGATTACTTAATAACAAATCCCTAAACATAAGTATGAATCCCTCTTGTGGCTTTGGGCTTAACAAGATTTAAGTTATTTTTATCAATCAGAGCGTTATTTCATTTTATTTTCTATTAAAATAAAACCAGTGAAATGTTCTTTCTTCATGTAAGGCACATCCTAAACACATGTAGCTGCAACTAAGCACTGCTCTTATTCCTGAACTGGCTGAGTTTGAATATGAAATCTGAAGGACAGCCTAGCTTAAATTATTTCCTAAGGGGATGAGGAAGTAGCTTTATTCCCCTTGTAAACAAGAGACAATCGAATATTAAAAGAAAATAACAGACATTTTACACCTATTTATAAACTACTGATTATAAAATGCACAATACCAAAAGTCTTCCACATATTATTTTACAAAATCAGAAATGAGCAGTATCCAAGGAACAAAGTTGAAGGACACATGGATAAAAACTAGGGGGAGGGTGGTAATGGGAGGGAAGCTGGGAGGGAGGGGTGGGTGGGGTCGATTGGAGGAAAGGGGAAAAAACTGTACTTGAACAATGATTAAAATAAAATTATTTTAAAAAATGAGCAGTATCCTTAAAAAGAGATATATTTCATCTTTCAGTATGAATGTTCAACATACTCAAAAGATTAGACAACATAAGCACCATATACTATTATATTAATTATTAAGACAATTTATTAGACTAGGCCCAAAAACCCTAATTCCCCATAACTAAAACTGAGTATTGCCCATTGACTTTAAGAAACTACCTATGATGATTGTGAAATGCAGAGGTCCAGCAAATGTCTTAAACGTAGGGAGACGGTTAATGAGAGAAGTCATTTAGAAATGGGCTCTAGTAACTTCCCAATCACAATTAACAATTCAACTATAATAATGCTACCACATCTATCAAATTGGGCTAGGATAACTGAGCCTCACAGAGAAGAAAATAATCACAACTGGAGCTCAACAAATGCTAGGCTATGTTCAACCATCGCTCTTCTATTTTCTCGTGCCTTTTATTTCCTGTTTTGAAACTTTTTATTTTGAAACTTGCATAGAGCAAAGAATAGTAAAAGAAACCGCCATGCACTCATCATCCAGCACGAACAACTACATTCAGCAAAGGACAGTGGGTTCAATTATACATCACATTTTCTTTAAAGGGCAACCAAGCAACTCTAGTGGACAGTGTGATGAAACCTGTCCGACTCATTCCCCTTCTCCTTCTCTACGCGGCATAAACATAATTTCAGGACTTGACCCCAGCTCCCAGGGGAGATCTTGATTAGCCTAAACCAATCACAGGAATTCTACCCCTTATAATCAGTGATTTGGTTTAGAAAACTAACATTTTTGTTAATCCATGCATGTATTCTCCCACCCAACTACAATTTGTTCAGACACGGAACGCTAAAGTAGACCCAATCCAATTGATGGAAAGAACTTTTATCCCATGGTTATGAGATTCCACATTTTCTGACTATTTAAGTCAGTTTGTAGCAGAGTTTTTGTTAATGCAGTCAGAACCACTCTAACTAATTAGAGATAATCAAAGTCCTTGGGTATACATCATCAAGTACTGACTTAATATAAGAGGCTTCTACAAAGAAAATTTAGAGAACATATTTTAAATAATCAAATTTCATTCATATTAAAAAGAGGGACTTCAATCTTTTATTCCCTTTAGAACTTCTATCCTCCCCCACTCCCCACTTTAGTTGTTTTTGTTCCAAAATAAATATACATATAGAATATATAAAGGAATTCTCAAAAAAGAATACACAAAGACCATAAAAATCTATGTTCAATAATAACTGTAGGATTTCCTGATTTTAAAGACATCAGCTCTGGCTGGTGTGGCTCAGTGGGTTGAGAATTGGCCTGGGAACCAAAAGGTCACTGGTTCAGTTCCCAGTAAGGATACATGCCTGGGTTGTGAGCATGTGAGAGGCAACTAATCAATGTTTCTCTTGAACAGTGTTTCTGTCCCTTCCTTTCTTCCTCCCTTTCCCTCTCTCTAAAAAATAAATAAAATCTTTAAAAAAAAATTAAAAAACCCACTGAAATGATCCAATATTTTAAAACCTAATATGAAACTCCTTCTAGTAAGTTTTTTTTTATATTTTTAAAACACACTTATATCTTTTAATATCTAAAATAGTCTCATGGTTCAAAGTTCAAAAGATTCCAAAATCAATGCCTTGAACCTGGCAGCCAAGGAGAGTGGATGAGTGAACAATGACGACTTCACTGTACTAGGAACGGGGCAGTAGACACCCTTGAGAGAGCATGTATGCTGTGTGGCTGTCACATTCAAAATGACTGAGCGAGTAGAGCAACAAATCTGCATCAAATTTTGCATTAAGCTTGAACATTCCTCTGCAGAAACTACTTGGATCATTCAGTAGGCCACAGCTATAGGCAACTGGTGATTGGCAGATTTGTCACGACAATGCGCCCACTCATGCATGTCTCATGCAGAATTTTTTTTGTGAAACATCAAATCGCCCAGTTGATTCAGCACACATACAGCGTAGATTTGGCTCCCTGTGACTTATGGTTTTCCCCAAAACTAAAACTACCTTTGAAAGAGAAAAGATTTCAGACCATCGATGAGATTCAGGAAAATACAACAGGGCAACTGATGATGATTGGGAGAACTGTGTGAGGTCCTAAGGTGCCTACTTTGAAGGAGCTGAGGTGTCAGTGTCCTATGTACAATGTTTCTTGTATCTTCTTCAATAAATGCCTCTATTTTGCATATTACATGACCGTATACTTTCTGGACAGCCCTCAATATATGCACAGAAAGGTCTATGGAACAATGTTGATAGCATGTATTTCAAGTACAGAGTGTGTGTGTGTGTGCAGGTAATGTGTCCCTTCTTTCTAATACTTTTCTACATTGCTAAAAAGTTTAATAATGATTATATAACCTTGCAATAACCCCATTAGTACTATTATGTTCATTAAACTGATGAAAAAAAAAAGCACAACTAACATCCAGTAAAGTTAGTTTCTGACCTCAATCATACTTGTTTCAGAACCCATTGTATTCATTCTTATACTATACTACCTCTACAGTAAGCACATAAATATTTTTTAAAATTAGGGGTAGACTATGTTACCTGTATAAGAAGCATATGTCATACTTTTAAAAAGAGGGGAGGGCAGGTAGGATGTATTAGCAGAGCACCTGGAAGCAGAAGCTGCTAATGTCTAATGTCATGTGCTAGTGGCAAGGTCAGTGGCAAATCTAAAAAATCTACTGGTAGCCACAAAAGCTCCATACTGAATATTAAAGAAGATTATTATTTATCAAACATAATTAATATCAACTTATCTGAAGCAAAACTGCATAGGTGAAACTTAGGACTCTGGTTACTAAGATTTCAGAGAAGAATAAAATGGAAGAGTCACTCAGATGCACTACCAGTATGTCCTAGAAGAAACACCACCTTGGGATTAAAAGCATGTATTAGTTTAACTTCAGCAGATCATCTCTCAAAAGTTTTATAAAAAAAATTTAGGGAAATTTATGTGTATGTTTTAAACTAACAGAATCAGCTTTTAAACAATTTGCCAAAAAAACACATTTGTTTTAATTTTGGGGAAAGTGTTGAATATTTAATGGAGGGTATGCTAACCTGGCATCTGGTACAACTTCAAAGTAATTTTAAATATCATATTCATTAATGACAGAGACGTAATGTCTTTATAAATTAAACTGCTTAGTGAGTCTGAATATGCTATTCTTATTCACATGAATGTTCAAGATACTGGCTGCAGCAACATATGGCACTTCATGAATTAAATACACTAAAATTCTCACAAAAAGCACAATTTTTAGAGTGCAGGAATCTGTTACCAAGGAAAAGGAAGGGTGTCTGAGAGAATGACACATACACCTTTTCATACAGAATGAGATTATCCTTTAGGTGCCAAATATAACAGTCAGAGTTATCTTTTAAAAAATAAAGGCATTTTCTTCAATAACATCCTAAGATGTCCATTTTCTTAAATAAATCTTTCACAGAAAAATTACCCTTTACATTAAGTCTATAAATACCCAGCTACTTTCAACAAGTACAATAATCTGACTTTGCTTTTCCAGAACTAGCCGATTAACCAAACACAGAGAAATCAAATTTCCCAAGCATCAGAAGCTTAATTTCAAAGTTAGTAACAATGTGGAAAAGCCCAGTTCTTGAACTGGTACTGTACGTTTACTACCAATTCTTCTTAATTCTAAATAGACCCTTTTAAAAATTAAGCAAATGCTCTCTTTAATAACTACAAAAAGAAAAGGGGAGGATAAAAAGAACCATGGCCTATAACAGAACGATAGAGCATTATGAAAAGAAGAGTCGCTTAAATATTATACTATACTTAGAAATTGGTAAGTAATATCAACATTAAATCTACTCAAAATTCCTTAAGAATTATCCTACTCAATAATTCAAAAACAAGTGTTGCCTTGACCTGTGTGGCTCAGCTGGCTGGGTGTCATCCCACAAAGCAGAGAGTCACCAGTTCAACTCCCAGTCAGGGTACATGCCTGGATGGCAGGTTAGGTCCCTGTACAGGGCACGTGCAGGAAGTGACCACAATGTTTCTCTCCCTCTCTTTCTCTCTCCTTTACCCTCTCTCTAAAAATAAATAAATATAATCTTTAAAACAAACAAAAACAAGTCTCAAATGGCTGATATGATAGGCCTAGAACACACTGGATTGAGCAAAAACATAAACAAAATGCCTGCCCTAATGGGGTAATGAAAGAAATATAAACACAAACAACTAATTTTAACAATGAAAATAGTAATAAGCTATAAAAATAACATTGGATAAGGCAAGAAAAGTGAAGCTAGAAAGTCCTTTTAGATTCAGTCATTGAAGGAAAGCCTCTCCCCTTGAGCTGACATTTGAGCCAAGACCAGAATGAAAGGACGAGGCAAGGTATTCGAGTACAAGGACCAAGAGCCTCCTGGGCACAGAAAAACAACAAGTGGGCCCAAGAAGCTAAAGCTAAGTCAGAGAAAGAAAGTGGTATACAAAATAAGGTTAAAGAGGAAGCTGGAGGCAGGTAAGAGCTTTGCAGGACATAGTAAGAACTTCAGATTTTATTTTGCAATGAGAAAGAAAGCCATTGGGGGTTGAGAGCAGACTATAATAAAGACAGTCCCCTGGCTGCTGCCAGGAGAAACCTTAGTACAAGAGTGAAACAGTGAAGGGGATTGTGCAAAATTATGGGCAAGAGACAGGAGAGTGGGAAGAAGTTGCTGGATTTAGGCCACAATTTTGAAAAAGAAATAAACAAAATTTTCTCATTAGGTTGTAAGTGGGTTATGAGAAAAGGTGTCAAAGATGATCCTTAGGTGTCTGGCTTGAGCAACAAGGTAAGTATGCCACTGGCATGTTATTTTTAGAATAATTATAACCTTTAGGATAAACACAAGATGGTTAATTAGATAATTAGACAATTATTTAAATAGTGTGTATTGATAAATTGTGGTATATTATTACAATGGACTTCTACACAGCAATAAAAAAACAATACTACTAGTACCTGCAACAACATGGACCAATTTCAGAATTGTTTAGTGTCAAAAGTCTGACACAAAAGAGTACTGTGTAATTTCATTTATACAAAGTTGAGGAATAGGCAAAACAAATCTATTATGATAGAAATCAGAATACTGGTTATCTTTTGGGGGATATGTACTGGGAAAGAGAACTATGGGTGATGATTATGCACAGATGTATACATTTCAAAACAAACAAACCAAGAAACCATCATGGAGCATAACGATACCCTGTCTCTAACGCGATTCTCACAGTGAGTAAAAGGCATCAAAGTCTCCTGCTGGAAGAAGAAGAGTGGGGCAAGAAACCCTCTCTTCGGTGCGGAGAAGCAAAGGCCTGCTACAAGCTGACAGTGGAGAAGGAATAAGAAAACCCTTTAGCATCGGAGGCCCGATACTAAGCAGATGAAATCAACAGCCCACGGCAGAGGAATTTCAAGTCTGTAGTATATTGAAGGCAACTATAGCAACAACAAAATCAAGATCAGCTCCCTTAGTGATTAGACTGTTCAATTTTCAACATTCACAGTCTGCCAGAAGCAGAGAGGTGTCCATGCCCATTTACCATGGTCTCTACTATTCTAAACATGATGTCCTGAATTCCATTTAAAACAGAGAGAGAGAGAGATACTCTAGCAAGAAGAACAACAAATCGTCAATAAATGAGTCAATGAATAGAACAGACCTAGAGATCACTGAGATGATGGGCTTTAAAAACTAAACCAAGACTTCTGGTTAAGAAGGAGGTGTAGGTAAACATGGCTCACATCCTGGGAAACCACAACAAAAATTACAACTAGTCCACAAAACAAACATCACCCAGAATCATTAGAAAATTGAACTGTATGGAAGTCCAACAACCAAGGACTTAAAAAAGCTACATTAATTCAGATGAATAGGAGGGGCGGAGAGGCGGAGAGGTGCAGAGAGGTACCAAGACACAGGATGGGCAGTCCCACACCTACATGTGGTAGATGAAAGTCGGGAGGGATACCTGAGGGGCTAGGGGTCCCAGCACCACATCAGACCACACAGCCCAGGGCTCCAGTGCCAGGAAGATAAGTCCCCATAACTTCTGGTTCTAAAAATCAGTGGGTGTTGTGGCAGCAGAAGAAACTGCAGGATTCTCAGGAGGCCTGCAAAGGCCTTATGACTTCTGCAGACTCACTCCCTCTGGGCTTCAGCACCAGGGCAACAGCTGGAAGGGCACCAATGGCATACGGGGAGAAACTAAAGTGACTGGCATCAGGGTGAGAGCTGGGAGACAGCTTCCTCCTGGACAAAACTCCCCAAGCCAGGCAGCAACACTGTCCCATCTCCAAACCCTCCCCCACACAGAGCCACAGAGCCACAGAGCTTCAACATGGGTTGCCCCACCCTGGTGATTACCTAAGCCTCCACCCCACCAAACTTACTGGTACATTTTTCTACAATAGACCATACTACTAAAACAGGTGTCAAAGCAGCTGTACCTAACACATAGAAAAAACGAAACAAAACAAAACAAAACAAAAAAAACACAGGAAGGCTGCCAAATTGAGGAGAAAAAGAAATATGGCCCAAATGAAAGAACAGAACAAAACTCCAAAAAAAAAAACCTAAACAAGATGTAGATAAGCAATCTATCAGATGCAGAGTTCAAAACACTGGTTATTATGACGCTCAAGCAACTCACTGAGTACTTCAGCAGATTAAAAAAGACCAAGGCAGAAATGAAGGTTGCATTCAGTGAAATAAGAAAAATTTACAGGGAAAAAACAGTGGAGGGAATGAAGCCAAGAATCAAATCAATGATTTGGAACATCAGGAAGAAAAAAAACATTCAATCAGAACAGCAAGAAGAAAAAAGAATCCAAAAAAGCAAGGATAGGCTAAGGAGCCTCTGGGACATCTTCAAAAGTACCAATATTCAAATCATAGGAGTGCCAGAAAGAAATGAGAGAGAGTAAGAAATTGAAAACTTATTTGAAAAAATAATGAAAGAAAACTTCCCTAATTTGGTGAAAGAAACAGACATACAAGTCCAGGAAGCATAGAGTCCCTAACAAGATGGATGCGAAGATGACCACACCAAAACACATTGTAATTAAAATGCCAAAGGTTAAAGAGAGAGAGAGAATTTTAACAGTAGCAAAAGAAAAGCCAATAGTTACCTACAAAGGAGTTCCCATAAGACCATCATCTGATTTCTCAAAAGAAACTTTGTGGGCTAGAAGGAACTGGCAAGAAGTACTCAAAGTGATGAAAAGCAAGGACCTACAATCTAGATTAATCTATCCAACAAAGCTATCATTCAGAATGGAAGGGCAGATGAAGTACTTCTCAGACAAGGTAAAGCTAAAGGAGTTCATCATCACCAAGCCATTATTATATGAAATGTTAAAGGGACTTATTTCAGAAAAAGAAGATCAAAGCTATGTGCATTAAAATGACAGTAAATTCCCAACTATCAACAACTGAATTTAAAATACAAACTAAGCAAACAAGTAGAACAGAAACAAAGTCATAGATACAAAGATCATCTGGAGGGTTACCAGTTGGGAGGGGGAAGAAGGGGGAGAATAGGGGAAAAGGTGCAGGAATTAAGAAGTACAAATAGGTAGGTACAAAATAAACAGGGGGATGTTAAGAACAGTATAGGAAATGGAGTAGCCAAAGAACTTAATATGCATGACCCATAGGCAAGAACTAAGGGGAGTGGTCTGCTGGAGTGAAGGGGGGATACTGGGTAGAGGGGGGCAAATGGGAAAAAACTGGGACAACTATAATAGCATAATCAATAAAAAAATATTTAAAAAAACTAAACCAAAACAAAACTGCAAGTGCTGGCTCTCTAAGAATGTAAAGAAGTTTGAACCTTATACAATGCTGGTGGGAGTATAAAATGTAAGCATCCTCTGTGGAAAACAGTTTGGCAATTTCACAAAGTTAAGCATGCTAATGCAAACCTCTGTTCGCTAACGTTCAGAATAGTATTATTTATAACAAAAAAAATTGAAATAACTCAGAAGTTCTTTACTAATAAGTGGATAAAAAATCCATACAGTGCCAGGCAATCCAAATGTCTGGCACATCCAGATAATGCAATATAATTTTGCCATAAAAAAGGGATAAAGTATTGTTACATACTGTAACGTAGATGAAAATTGAAAATATTATGCTAAGTGAAAGAAGTCACATGCTAAAGACCACACGTTGTATGACTGTACTTATATAAAATGTCTAGAATAGACAAATCCATAGCGACAGAAAGATTAACAGTTGTCAGAGGCAGGGAGTAGGGTGAATGTAAGGGGGAAACTGGGAGTGACTGCTAATAGGTAAAGAAAAACTATGCAAGGTAGCATAAAAGGAATAGCATTTTTTTTTTAAAGCACTGAAAGGAAAGAAAAACCTGTTAACACAAAGCTCTGCACCAAGCAAAAATATCTTTCAAAAAACAGGATAAAAAAGAACAATCACACAAGCAAAAGCAGATAAAAATCACTGCCAGAGGATCTGCAAAACAAGAAATGTTAGATAGTTATTCAGACAGTAGGAAAGAGTATTGGAAAGCACTGGAAATGTTGAACATGAAAGTAAATGTAAGACTTTCTTCCTTTTAAAAATTTCCTTGAGCCCTGGCTGGTGTGATTCAGTGGATTGAGCCCCAGCCTGTGAACCAAAGGGTTGCTGGTTCAATTCCCAGTCAGGGCACATGCCTGGGTTTCGGGCCAGGTCCCCAGTTGGGAGCACATGAGAGGCAATCACACAATGATATTTCTCTCCCCCTCTTTTCCCCTCCCTTCCCCTCTATCTGGAAATAAATAAATAAAATCTTTAGAGAAAAATTTCCTTGTGGGTTACTTCAGTGACAGATGTAGAAAAGTGCAGGGAGTCTCTAGGCTCCAGCTCAGCTGCGGGATTTCTGGCCCAGCAGTATGCTTTAAGAACATTCCTCAGGAACCAGTTCCTCCGTGCAGACCCAACAACGCCAGTACCCCACCGCCCTTGCCTGCCCCTGGCCTAACTGCAGTCTGTCCCACAAGGCCAGGATGAAAAAGCTCCCCAAGTATCTGCAGCTGTGTAAAGCCACTGCCAAAGCTACGGTATTTGAAAATGCTATTTGTGATGAAATTGCTTGTCTTAAGGAAAAATTTCTTAAAGCAAAAGATGACAGTACCACTAAACAAGCTCCTCCAGCTTCAGGCTCTAACTGAAGGAGAAGTATAAGCTGCAGCTCCTTCCCACAGCTCCAATTTGCCCTTGACTTATGGTGTGGCCAGCTTTGTGGGAACTCTACAGGGAACTGGGCCCTTTTCCAAGCCTAGCAATGGGGTTAAGGAATCATTTGGGAAGAAATTCAAGGAGGAGAAAAAAGAAAAAGGCAAAGAGCACAACCTGGCTTCCATCATGAGAGTGCCATCTACCCTGCGGGCTACTGCAGTACTCAAACATGTGTCAGCATGAAATGCCCAGACCAAAAGTGTCACAAAGTGTAAAAGTCAAGACTAGAGTAAGGGATATATCTTCATGGGAGGGAGGCACCCAGTGGAATGCTGTAGTGTCTGGTGAAATTTTACCAGAAGGGAGAACATATATAGCTCGAAGGTACCAAAAGAAAATCCTACATCTCTGCCAGACAGCCTTCACCAATTTCTAAGGATAATGTCCACATTACCAGTTCAGGTGCATCATGAGAGTTATAAGCTCTGGCACAAATCCATCTATCAGTAAGGTTAGTGGAATTAGAGAATTTATACAAGATCTTAACTATGACTTCTGGCCAAGATGCAGGCGTAGGTGGACACACTGTGCCTCCTTGCACAACCAAAATTAAGGACAACAAAAATTTATAAACAAAAAAACAACCAGAACAGACAGAAAATTGAACTGTAAGGAAGTCCCGACAACCATTCATCCAGACCGTTAAGAGGGGCAGAGTCTGCGGGCGGCGGAGAGGGGTCACAGCAGGAAAAAGTGGTGGCTGGCAGACCAGGGCATGGGCACGGGGAGGCAACGAGCAGACCCACTGAGGCGCGCAAGGCAGTTAGCTGTCCCTAGTCACACATTCGTGCGCAGATAAACCAGGTGAAGATGGGCAGTGAGACAGACCACGCAACCCAGGGACCCAGCACCGGGAAATAAAGCCTAAAAGCACTGATTGAAAACACTTATAGAGGTTGAAGCGCCAGGAGAGACTCCCAGCCTCACAGGAGAGTTCACTGGAGAGACCCACAGAGTCCTAGAACGTACACAAGCCCACCCACCCAGGAACCAGCACCAGAAGGGCCCAATTTGCTTGCGGGAAGCAGCCGGCAGAGGGGACTGAAATCCAACAGAGAGTGGAGCAAGCACCATTGGTCCCTCTCGGGACCTGCCTCCACACACAGTGTCACAACCAGAGACTGGGTTGCCCCGCCCTGGTAAACACCTGAGGCTCCGCCCCTCACTACAGAATAGGTGTGACCAGACCCCCCCCCCCAAAAAAAAATAGTGGCTCAAACGGAAGAACAAATGAAAGCTCCAGAGCCAACACTTTTAAGCGACCTAGAGATAGCCAACCTATCAAATGCACAGTTCAAAGCACTGGTGATGAGGATGCTCACAGAATTGGTTTATTTTGGTCGCAAATTAGATGAAAAAATGAAGGCTACACTAAGTGAAATGAAGGAAAATGTACAGGGAACCAATAGTGATGGGAAGAAAACTGGGACTCACATCAATGGAGTGGACCAGAAGAAAGAAAGAAACATCTAATCAGAAAAGAATGAAGAAACAAGAATTCAAAAAAATGAGAAGAGGCTTAGGAACCTCAAGAACATCTTTAAACATTCCAACATCTGAATTATAGGGGTACCAGAAGGGGAAGAGGAAGAGCAACAAATTGAGAACTTATTTAAACAGATATTAAAGGAAAACTTTCCCAATCTGGCAAGGGAAATAGACTTCCAGGAAGTCCAGGAAGCTCAGAGAGTCCCAAAGAAGTTGAACCCAAGAAGGAACACGCCAAGACACATCATAATTACATTAGCCAAGGTAAAAATGAAGGAGAGAATCCTAGAAGCAGCAAGAGATAAGGGGACAGTCACCTACAAAGGAGTTCCCATCAGACTGTCAACTGATTTCTCAAGAGACCTTACAGGCAAGAAGGGGCTGGAAAGAAGTATTCCAAGTCATGATTGCTCTATCCAGCAAAGGTATCATTTAGAATGGAAGGGCAGATAAAGTGCTTCTCAGATAATCAAGTCAAGTTAAAGGAGTTCATCATCACCTAGCCCATATTATATGAAATGTTATAGGGACTTATCTAAGAAAAAGAAGATAAAAAATATGAACAGTAAAAAGACAGCAAACTCACAGTTATTAACAACCACACCTAAAACAAAAACAAACTGCCCTGGCTGGTGTGGCTCCGTGGATTGAGTTCTGGCCTGCAAACCAAACGGTCGCTGGTTTGATTCCTAGTCAGGGCACATACCTGGGCTGCAGGCCAGGCCCCCAATGGGGGGCATGTGAGAGGCAACCACACATTAATGTTTCTCTTTCTCCCTCCCTTCTCCTCTCTCTAAAATAAATAAGTAAAATAAAAAAAAAAAACGAAGCAAACAACTAGAACAGGAACAGAACCACAGAAATGGAGATCACATGGAGGGACAGCAACAGGGGAGTGGGAGGAGGAGAGAAGGGGAAAAGGTAAGGAGAATAAGTAGCATAGATGGTAGGTAGAAAATAGACAGGGGGAGGGCAAAAACAGTATGGGAAATGTAGAAGCTAACGAACTTATGACACATGGACATGAAGTAAAGGGGGGAAATGTGGGTGGGAGTGGGTGTGCATGAGGGGAAATGAGATAGCATAATCAATAAAATATATTTTTTAAAATCTTAACCATATCTTAACTAGAGGGTAGCAAGAAAGCCAAGGACAGAACTATCAGAACTTTAAGCAGCATGACCTGATTGGGTGATTCAGAATGAGACAAAGTGGGTGGTAATATAGGCCTGGTCCAGATATCTTAGGAAAGATGTCTATTTCCTGTCATCTGCTTTAGTCCTTAGAAATTTTTAGTTTTACGTCACAGTTGGGGTGCAAGTCCATTCAGGTTTGGGGCCTTTTTTTGAATAGACACACAAACCCAAGAGTCAATCTCTTTAAGCTTGGCAGTACCACCTGGTAGTGGACCTTCCAACAAGGCTGTAGGAAGTCTTTACAGAGATGTCTTTTCCTGTTATAGGCAAAGTCTCTAGGCTATAGTGTGGTGTTTGACATCACCTCCCAGAAGAATGCTATGAACAGATTGTTCTACCAATTATTCTCCATAGAATTAATTAGACCTTTGAGAAACTGCAGTATGTCCTCTTTTTAGTTTTAAGTCAAAGGAAGTACTAAATACATTGGTTGTCCTATAATTATTTCAAAAGATGAGAGCTTATGAATCCCAAATGAAGCAGATCTAAGATTTAGAAGACCCAGTGTAGTACTTTTGCCCAGCCTATTTGGAGGGTTTCAACTATTTAAGCCAACTGGGTCTCAATAATTTCATTTGTATGTCCAACCAGTCCTGAAGACTGAGGATGTTAAATACGGTGGAAATGTTGCAGAACTCACCAGAGAGCAGAGACTAGTTGAAGTACCTGTCCAGTCAGTATAACGAGTTCCCCAGTCCCTAGAGTTTCGGTGGAGGGGGGACCCCAATGTGACTTCAGTTAGTGAATAGGCAGTTGACTTTGCAGATGAAAATGCTTCAGTCCAATGTGAAAAAAATGCAAACCATTACTAGAACATATCTCTGTCCATGAGATGATGGTAACTATAGGAAAGCCTTCGGGCAGACCTCAAATGATCCACTGGGTAAATCAAGTATCCTGAGGCAGAGCAGATAGGCTTCCCTAGGTTGAACTGAATACAGGTGAAATGCACAAGCTATGTGCTTTCTGTGGCCTTGCCAATATTTCCCAACCAATATTGATTCATAAATACGACTGTTTTCTCAGTGAACAAAAGGAACTTTTAGATTTTTTTTTTTTTTTTTTGGCTAAACCAGCTTATTATTGGGTTTGGACCATAGTCCCTTTTCTTCATACCATAACCTTTAGATTTCCAATTTTATTTTTCCTCTTTCAGAAGTCAGCTGTGGTACTTCCCTAGTTATTTCATTAGGTCCTTCCCAGAAGAGGTAGCCTTTTGGTCTAGGACAAAGGTTTGGCCTATGAATCTCATTAGGGAGATGTTTTTTGGAGACATATTGTCAAGTTGGCTTTCTTTGGCTTCCAGAGAATCAGACTTGGAATGTCCAAGGACTTCAGTGACAGCTAAATGGTAGCAGACTGACAATCTAACAAATTTTGGATGTAAGGGCAATTCTTAATATTATCTCCAGTGGAAGTCAGAAAACCCCAGTTTCTCTAACATTCCAAAATCATAGACCACTTCAAAGGCACATAGACAAGACTATCAGTATAGATGTTTGCTGTCTAGCCTTCAGCTAAAAAGCATACTCGCGTGAGAACCGGTAACTCAGTTTACTGGGCTGAAGTGACCTAAGGAAGAGTACAGCCTCAATGCCCTTAAAAGTGGTCTATACTGTATACCCACTACAAAATTTACCATTTTTGTTTTTTAGGTAAGAGCCATCAGTCAACCAAGAAAGATCAGCATTTGCCAAGAGGGTTTCACATAAGTCATCACAAAAGCTCAACAGGTGATCCATCAAAGTCAGAGAGTCGGGAGAAATTTTTTCGGTGTAAGAGGAAGGAAAGGTAGCAGAGCTGAGATTGTTACAGTGATCAAAGAATGACATAAACGGTTAGTACAAGAATTTCATAGGCGATAAGGCAACCTGGCTTTCTAAAAAAATGTTGAGTGTGGCAATGGATTAAAGCAAGCCTCGATCAAGATGGTCAAGAAGGATCCCATATCTGTTCGGCAGCCTATACTAAAAGAGCAGTAGCAGGAACAATTTTAAAGCATGGGGGATATCCTGGGGCCACTGAGTCTGTTTGCTGTAGTAACCTAGAGATAGGTGATAGCCCCCGTGTTTTTGGGTAAATAGTCTGAGGGCATTCGGCTTCTTCTCATGTATGAAGAGGAAAAAGGACAGCTGATAATTTAGGGGAGGTGGATTTATTACGTTTTCCTTCAAGGTCCTAAAGGCTAAGCTATCTTGGTCATCCCAAATAACAGAGTCAGGTGTAGTGTTCTTTAGTAGGGCATACGGGAGTTAAGTCATTAGAAGAAATTTGGAATCCAATTTTAACAATAACCAGTTAGTGCAAGAAAATGATGTTTGGTGTAGGGGTTAGGAAAGTTTAAAATGCCTTAAAGTCTATCAGAATCTAGGTTTAATCCCTGTTCTGTGATTGAATATCCTAAACATTGGACTCAAGTTTGGACAAGTTTTAGTTTCTCCTTCAAGACCTTATTGCCCTTAAGGGCTAAGATTCGAGAGATGAATACTGTTTTTGTTTCTGTCTCCGTGTTGTTTGTGTGTCATCTTGGGAGGGCAAGCAAAGAATTATCTATATATTATAGTAAGGTGGAGCCTCTAAAAATGTTTATGTCAAGTCAGCCTTTAAAACTTATGAGAAGGGCTGTCAGTAAAGCCCTGAGGCTGACCATCCAAGTACAGTGTTGTCCTCCCCAGACAAAGGCAAACGTATGCTGACCATCTCCATTGACAGACACTAAAATACGCACTTCATCAGCTGACCAGAGTGAAAACAGTGTTTTCAGTAGGCATGGATGTAAATAGCATGTAGGAATTAGTTACGATTTTATTATCCCAAGGTCTTGGACAAATCACCATCCTTGGCCACCAGACTTTTTATGGGCAAAACAAGGGTCTTACAAGGACAGATGCAAGGGATAATGAGTCCTTGGGCCTTATGATCTTCTAAAATAGACTATATGCCCTACAAACTTTATTTATAGAGTATTAGTTTATCCTTGAGAAAGGTTTTGAGGGATCAATCTGGATCTTAATGTAAGGGGTACCATGAATTCTGCCTACACCTGTTGAGGATTTGCCCGAAGAGTGAGGGATCCAGATTTCACTGTGGGGATGAATCCAAAGTTTGAACTTCCTCGGTTTGCACGATACCAAGTAAAGGCAAAAGGGGCTGAATTTTCCTGAATGTTGGATTCAAACTCAAGGGCTATTTCTCTCTTAAAGGAAAAACATAGCATTAGAGTTCACCAAGAAATCTCACCCTAATAAATGTATGGGAGCCAAATCACTGAAGAGAAAGGGGTGTTTGTCTTGCAACGGTACAAATAAAAAGATAGGAGCTGAGAAATAGGGACACACTGTAGTTTAAGACCTCCACTATTTGAACATATGTAATACTCTAAGGGACTATTTAATTGTGGTGGCGTTGACCACTGAGAAGTAGCTCCCATGTCAGTTAATGCTGTAAGGAATTCATCCCCAATCTAGAGAACAGTTTCCTTCAGTCTATTTAATGGCAGAATGGTGAACAGATCTTATGTGTCCTCTGGTCCCATATTGGCGTGAATTTGGCTGTTGGTTCTTGGGCTGTTGTGACTATTTGCATTTCCATTCATAGCATATGGCCAGATTTTTTGCAATAACATAGTCCTGTAGGACAGATTTGCTGTGGAGCAAGATTCAAAATCTTAGTTGTCTTTTTTTTAGCTGATCATGCTATTACAGTTGTCTCATTTTTTTTTCTACCCTTACTCCCTCTCTGCCCAGTACCCCCATTCTCTCCAGCATTATAGCCCCTTAGTTCATGTCAATGGGTCATACATACTAGTTCTTTGGCTTCACCATTTCCTATACTATTCTTAACCTCCCCAAGTCTATTGTGTACCTACAAATTATGCTTCTTATTCCCTGTACCTTTTCCCCCATTCTCCCCACCCCTGCTAACCCTCCAAGTGATCTCCATTTCTGTGAGTCTGTTCCTTTTCTAGTTGTTTGCTTAGTTCATTTTTGTTTTTTAGGTTCAGTTCTTGATAGTTGTGAGTTTGTTGCCATTTTACTATTCATAGTTTTTATCTTTTTCTTAGATAAGTCCCTTTAACATTTCATATAATAAGGGCTTGGTGATGACGAACTCCTTTAACTTGACCTTATTTGAGAAGCACTTTATCTGCCCTTCCATTCCAAATGATAGCTTTGCTAGATAGAGTAATCGAGGTTGTAGGTCCTTGTCTTTCATGACTTGGAATACTTCTTTCCAGCCCCTTCTTGCCTGTAAAGCTTCTTTTGATAAATCAGCTGAGAATCTTATAGGAACTCCTTTAGGTAACTGTTTCCTTTTCTCTTGCTGCTTTTAAGGTTCTCTCCTGACTTCCGGCCAAGATGGAGGTGTAAGTAGACACACTGTGCCTCCTTGCACAACCAAAAGAAGGACAACAATTAAAAAAAAAAAAAAACAGAACTGACAGTAAAAGGAGGTAGAACAGTAAAGTTAGGAGGAACCTTGATTAGCACAAGCAAAGAGGCCTGTGGCTTTTTTTAAAAACTACATTTAGTTGTTTATTTGGTTTAGTCAATTTGGAAAAAGTACAGTCTAAGGAAGCAATTTAAAATCCTGAAACATGTTTACAAGTCTCCACATACTAATTCAAATAACTATTCCATTTGGATTGTTTAATTTTGTAGCCACAGTCTTCTTAGTTCGGATAAAAACAAGTTTGGGAACATCAAAGGTTCTCCATATAGATATCAGAGTTCTAAGTTACCCTTTGTAAAATTGGTCCATTTAGTTAGAAATGAGCACGAGAAAGAACAAACACAATTTTCTAACATAACTTGCCAGGGTCTCCCAAAGAGGGGCACCCTTAGAACATTCAGATGACTGGGATCCCATTATCAGAAACAAAGAGTACTCACCAGAAGGACAATACATCTGTTTCCAGAACTGAAATGAAGTCATAGACCTTGACCAAAAGGAGGAAGCTCGAGACTGAGAAGAGACTTACCAAACCAATAGTTACGGTGACTCGTGGAAGTAAAGAACACAAAGGGCTCAAGTGTGAGTACCTTGCTCAATTCCAGAGACTGTCATTCCTTGGTGGTCGGTTACTTCACATCCCACTTCTGACATAAGATAATGTCAATCCAAACAAAAAAAAAAGTAGTAGTAAACTAAAACAAGCTGAGGTAACCAGAAATTGAATTTATTCAGGAATAGCAGAGAAATCACAATTCTGGACAAGCAAACCACAGAGAACTACAGGCAAGACTGATGATGTCTGGTTATTTTATGGGCAAGAAGTAAAAAAGGGGAAAGTTCGGTTAAAGGCCATGTAGTGAGTTCATTAATTCAAAGATGGAGAGACATTCTTGGCAGATGCTCATTTGTCAAAGCAAAAACTTCAATCTTCTATAAATCAGACATTTACAGGAAATCAGTCTCTCAGTCTTTCATTTTTTTAAAAAAAGATTTTATTTATTTATTTTTAGACAGAAGGGAAGAAAAGGAGAGAAACATCAATGTGTGGTTGCCTCTCACATGCCCCCTACCGGGGGCCTGGCCCACAATCCAGCCATGTGCCCCGACTGGGAATCGAACAGGTGACCCTTTGGTTCACAGGCTGGCGCTGAATCCACTGAGCTGCACCAGCCAGGGCCCAGTCAATCTTTCCTTCTTATGAAGATACATTCATGAGATTCTTCACTTCCTATCCTTCAAGTTCCACTTTAGATGAAAATTCTTTCGCACTTTCATCCACAACAAGCCTGAAGAACGTGCGTGGGCACTCACGGAGAGATGTACGGCGCACACCTGGGTACACCAGTCTTCAGCTCACGGTGGGGAGGGGCAGAAGTATGGGACTGGGTCATCAGACTACAGGGATTAGGCAGTAGTTAAAAACTAGAAAAGTGGATGAACCTCCTGAAGGGGAGTTATACAGAATGATACAGAACAGCAGGTCAAGAATGAAACTGGGGAACACCACTGTATAGAGTATACAGTGGGTGAAAGAATAAAATACTATAGAGGAGACCAAAAACAAAACAAAACAAAACAAAACCCAATTGGAAGAAAACCAAACTGTAGCCAAACGAGAGCTAACATCAACTGACTGTTAATATCTAGATTCCAAATCAGTCTCTTCAAATGCACTGCTTCATTTAACCCTAAATAGCTCTAAAATTAGGGTTTTTATTTTATTCCTGCTTCTTAGATGAGAATTCTGTGACTTAGAAAAATAGTTATTTCATGGTAGTTAAGAAAATGGGTATATAGCCAGACTGCTAGGGTTAAAATCTTGCCTTTACAAGCTATGTGTTTCAGCTTCCAATTCTTTGAAGCAGGGGAAACAGTTCCAGCCTCACAGGGCTGTTATGATGAATAAATTTGTTATTGCATGTTAAACGCTCAGAATAATGCCTGGCACACACACACACAAAAGTTCTGCATAGAGAATTTCAAAGAAATACAATAGTGTGAAATAATAAACTTGTAGAATAAACTATTAGGTATAAAACCTAATATATATCTATAATAAACATATATATCCCATGCTGCTAACCATGACAACAGATAAATACACATATATACACCCATACACAAACAAACTTATACTGGGGACAGGAAGACTAGATAAATCCAAGATGAAATTTTTTAAAAGATTTTATTTATTTATTTTAGAGAGATGAGGGAGGGAGGGAGAAAGAGAGGGAGTGAAACATCAATGTGTGGTTGCCTCTAACACACCCCATACTGGGAATATGGCCTGCAACCCAGGCATGTGCCCTGACTGGGGATCAAACCGGTGATGCCTGGTTCACAGGCCTGAGCTCAATCCACTGAGCTACACCAGCCAGGGCCTCAAGATGAATTCTTTTTTTTTTTTTTTTTAATTTTATTTATTTATTTTTAGAGAGGGAAGGGAGAGGGAGAGAGAGAGAGAGAGAACCATCAATGTGCGGTTGCTGGGGGACATGGCCTGCAACCTAGGCATGTGCCCTGACTGGGAATCGAACCTGCGATGCCTGGTTCGCAGCCCGAGCTCAATCCACTGAGCTACGCCAGCCAGGGCAAGATGAATTCTTTTATAAAAGAAAATGTTTCCCCAAATTGTCACAAAACAGAAAGTCATTTTAACATATTAATAATTGCATTTCCATTATTATGCAACATAATAATTGCATTGCGACTGAAATAAGATTAATGGCAGAATGAGGCTTCTAGATACTGGATAGCTTATAATGTCAACATATCTCATACAATAAGGGAGTATTTTATAAATATTTGTAAGTTGATCGCTAAATACATTTTTCTTTTACATTCTGAAGTAGATTTAGTATTTAATGCTCCAAATTAGGTGAATATCCAAAAGAGATCTGCTGAAATAGAATCAAAACAGTGGTAAAACCTTTAAACATAAATATTTATAGTTCTATATTAATATAAAGATTGAATAGGACATACCAGCTCTCTTAATCACTTTGTGCCATATCACTGGAAGATCAGAAGCTAGTTAAGTTCTAAACTCACATCCTCCCTTCTGAATACAGTGAAAGAACCTGATCTCAAAGGAGTAACCAACAAAAGGTGTTAAATCTTGAGCTATCCCACAAACAACTGATATTTAGAGAAAAGCTTTCATACTTTATAGACCTGATGTAAAGGTTAAAAAGGACTAGAAATAATGTACTGCCAATTGTAACTTTACTAAACATACAAAAATGCTTAGCTTAGACTTAAGCTATCAAACTCTCTTTAAATTGCTTGCCTTGCCCTTGGCATTGATTACTACTGCCACCTAGCAACAGGTCCAAAAATTAGAGAACACAAGAAATCATCCAGCACTACAAAGTTTCTAAACAGAAAGACGCTTTAATTTAGTAATTATTTAAATTTCTTCTATTAACCGTAATTGAAACTGAATTGCATTTTTCTTAGTTGTTCTTTTCCTTTCTTCTTCTATGTGAACTCATAAATTATTACCTCTATTAACTCAGATTTTATTACCTCAGCCCTGATCTTTCTCCAAAATTCCAATCCCGTATTTCTAATGTTTCTCTAGATCCTTACCTCTAAACTTGCTGCCAAAACTTCAAATTAAGTATACCCAAAATATAACTCGAATATCTGAATTCTTCATCTCTGTTAACTGCACAAACTTTTCATATTCTAGATTCAAAATCTGTCACCTACTGATTAAAGGGAGGCAAGGAACAAGATTCAACTAAGCTTACAAATCCCACCTTGAAAATCCCCCTTCACATCTACCGTTACCCTCCAGTTTTAATTCCTCTTCTTCTGTTTTTTTTGGGGTTTTTTTTTTTTTTTTTTTTTTTTTTTTTTTTTTTTTTTTTTTTTTTTTTTTTTTGAGTGTATGTGTATTCAAGCTGGTGACAGTGAAACAAGGAAGGGCCTATCATAAAGCAACAGGAGACGCTGCTTTGGCTCTCTAGAGATGTTATGGGAAAGTGAGCCAAGGTGGTGCTGCTAGCAGCAGCTCACTGGCAAGTCAGAGAAAAGGGGACCTTAGAAATAGGTTGATGGGGTAAGCTGCGGACCAGCTACTGCTGCCCATTTCTCCACTGGCTGCAAGTCTTATGGGGAGCCTTAGAAAATTCACTTGAAAAAGAGATTTGAGTGGGTGTGCCCCAAGGAGGGCATACTATCCTCATTACGTCTTATCTGTAACTGTAAAACCTCCTACTTGCCGGACACAGAGCAAAACAGGAAACAATCTAACATCTAACCAATTCCTGGACAATGATGGCAAAAATAGGACAAAGTGTTACTACCCATAAGAGAAATATCATGTAAATTTTGTTCTTAGGAACTACTTTCATGTTGTAAAAAAGACTGACATTCAGCATGACACTAAATGGAAAATGAAAGCAATATGACTTCACAAATACAGTTTGTGAAAAAATAGTTAAGTGAAATGCTTAATTTTTATGAAGTATCATATACATTATTTTATTGTTTCTGCATAGGCTGCAGATACCTGAACATTTGAATTACAAACTATTTTATAGCAACCCCAGACTTCTCAATATTTAATGGGTGAAGTATTTTTCCCACAAGAGAACTACATAAAGGACGGATATTCTCTCCAAGAATCCTATATAACTTTCCTGAATTATCTAGATCCTAAAAATGCTTCAAGACCTAGCTCAAATGCTACTAGCACTACAATCTTTCTTAACCCAGTCTAAAGTTAGTTTTTACTTCCCTTGAATGCCAAAATATTGTCTATAATCCATACAGTAATATCATATACTAAATATATTATATCTAGTGATATTTTAAATATATATTTGTTTATCCCCACTGTAGAGCATAAAATTGTTTTTAAATTATTGATTTTTAAGGAGAAAGAGAAATACTGATATACAGTTCCACTTACTTATGCATTCACTGGTTGCTTTCTTGTATGTACTCTGACCAAGGATCGAACCCGAAACCTTGGCTTATCAGGACGACACTGAACAACTGAGCTACATGACCGGGGCCAGGTATAAACTTCTTAGGGACTGGAGCCATGTTCTCCAATTCTCTATTCTCTAAAATTAATCCACTACTGGCCTACCTCATGAAATTCTATTTCGCATGGAGTGTAAACTTACAAACACATACAAAACAAATTCAATACAGGATGAAAAAATACAAAAGAACTGCACCTACTACAAAACAATGTCCAAGACAGAAACACACACACACACACTTGAAGCCTTAGAAGCAGAAATCCCTTTTCTGAAGCAAAGCTCCTACATAAGAAATTGATTACTACCAACATTGATGAAACATCCATAACCACAGTTTTGAGGTTAATTCACTCCAACCTCCTAAAGTCACAGAAAGTGCTACTGAAACCAGGAATGCCCAGGTTCCCAAAATGGGGAAGCCCCACCCCTGCAACCTGGCTGGGAAAAGGGAAAGCAGAGCAGGGCCATTGATAGTTACTTTGCATACCTAAAGAACTTGGCCAGTGTTTAAGTAATGTTAAGTAGCTGTGCCAGAGAGATGGGCCTGACACTAACTTGTGATAAAGCTGGAGGGGCTTGCTTGAGAGGCTTCAGGCTGGCTCCTACAACACAGGGCCAGGCCTGCCCAGACTAACAATGGCAGCTGAGGAGAGCAGGAGGTAAGGAAAAGGGCAGATGTAACCCAGTATGGCAGGAGTTGGAAATGGGTTTAGAGGAAGATCTGTGCTGGGATTTATACCCAAGTGTGGGGGCGCCTTGCACTTTTGACCACACAGCTTAGAAAGGAGCAGAAAGCAGGACACACCAGCCTTGCAGGGTCTTGGCCACATGGTTTGAAAGGAGGCAGAGAGGACCCCCACTGGCCCTCCATGAGGACGCTGTTTTGGAATGAGAGCAGGAGCAGAGCCAGGCACAGATGACTGGAAGAAGGCAGAATACAGGCAGATAGGACTCTGCGCAGCTAAGCTACAGACTTCTACTTTTTCTAGGAGGTGGTACCTCTGACTGGCCTGGTTTGGCAAGGGGAGGCAGGACTGTGTGTTTGTGGGTGTTTCTTTGGTTTCTAAAGGGAGTGGGATTTAGCAGCAGAATTCCGACATTATTCTGAGAGTGTATAACTTTTAAATAGTTCCTTTCCTTTTCATAAGACTCTGGCATTGGGAGTCATGGTTCTTATTGGTGGTGGGCAATAGAACCCAGAGCAATAGAACCCAGAGGTTCTTTTACACCATGAAGTCGTAACTGAGGAAGCTAAGGAAAGGGTTAGGATTTGGGAACATCACTTTACTCTATTACACAGCACCCCATCTGCAGAAAGCATTCAGTAAACACTTTCTGGTTTGAACGTAATTTCAGAACTAGTCCTACATATATAAATTCCAGAAGTAAAAAGTATGTTCAAAATGATCTTTCTTCAGAAAATACTTTATAGATCATAATGTCTAAAATTTTCTGCAAATAATGCATAATGTCCCTTGGATGACATAAACCACATTTTTGATGCCAAAAAAAGACATCCACAATTTAATCATTCAAGATTTTCAAAAATAACCCAATGATTCATACATTGTATTCTTCCTATTTTTAGAATGGCTCAGGGGATTTGTGTGATTCTCAAACTCCTTTCTTAGTTTCTAAGAAAAACTTCAATTTGATTTCACATTCTCAGAAAAAAGGGAAAAGTTTGGAGAGAATAAAATACTTTCATAAAAAGAATTTAGTGCTATGTTAAATACACATTAATGACAGGACAATAAAAATCACAACTTAGCCCTGGCTGGTGTGGCTCAGTGGATTGACTGCCGAACTGTGATCCAAAGATTGGATTCCCAGTCAGGGCACATGCCTGGGTTGCAGGCCAGTCCCCTGAAAGGGGCACATGAGAAGCAACCACACACTCATGTTTCCCTCTTTCCCTCCCTTCCCCTCTCCCTAAAAATAAGTAAATAAAATCTTTTAAAAATATGTATGCGTATGTATGTATAAAATCACTACTTTGAAAAATCACTATAAAAGTTCAGCTTCAATATCTATTCTCCTTCTGAAAAGAGATGCCTGTGATACATGCTTACAACTTTAGGTCAGTGATACAGGGGCTAAAGGAAGGATTCAAGGAAGGGAAGGGCTCTGACAGAATCAGAACCAAGGATAAAATGTGTACTGTAACAAAGAGCCAAGAAATGGAAACATAGTGGGAAATGAAGGAACCTACATCTGGGATGAACCTAGTCAGTATGTGTAAGCTGAAGAGGTGTTACGAGAAAAAAGGAAGTAGTGTTTTTAAAGAGAAAGATCAACACCAGAAGTGAAGAAGCTTACTTTTTTTCTTTGCACACGACCTACAGTAAATCACAGATCCAATTTGAATCTTGGCTTCCTCACATTTCCCCTTTTTCTATTTATTGGCCCCTTTGTGTGCACCAATGAGGTAACAGTAACTAAAATATACTGAAATTGTGCTATGTGCCAGGCACTGTTCTACATCCTTTATATGCACCATATCTCATTTAACATTCTGGACAGCCCTATAAAGTAGGTACATTTACTTCCCCATTTTATAATTAGAAAAGGAAGGCTTAGAAAGGTGTGTGATTAGCCAAAGGTTGTATGTCTCACAAATGCATAGTAGGAACTAGAACTCAAACATGACTCAAGAGCATACACTGTTAAATGCTTTCTTACGCTGACTCTCAAAAGATATAAAGGATATATTTTACAAAGTATTTTTAAATGGCCATTCAAATGTAAAATGGTGTTATAATTCTTATTTCCACTAACATTGCAGAATCATCATTAATCAAAAAAACAATAAATGCAGAGTTAAAATATTTAAAGTACATTCATGTGGAAAGTCTTAACATTAAGAAAAAATTTTTAAGATGATGGCAATACTAATGATGTCAAGTCCAGTGCAAATTTTGGTTGCCTGTGTCAAGTGTATACAGACTTAAAGATTTAAAATAATATCAGCTATGAGATAAAATAAACTTAAAATATAAGTCATCACCTGCAGCTTTTTCTATTCTAGCTATTATTTCACATTAATACTTGATGAATGATACTGAATAAAATCAATGAGGAAAGAATTTATTTAAAACAGTGTTTGTCAGGCACTTTTAACACTTCACAAATACTTATTCAATTCTCATAACATCCTATGAAGTACTTATAATTATCTCAGTTCACAAATGGGAAACTGAAGCACACAATGGTTAAACATAACCAGCTCAAGATCACAAAGCTTGTAATCAGAGCCAATACTCAATTTAGGCAGTTTAGTTAAGAATCTGCTCTTAACCACTGGATCTGCGGCAATTCAAAAAATGATGAAATTCTTTTTTCAAAAGCCAGTAAAAAGTAATGATCAGGATGAATGGCCATAAGAATGGAGATAGTACTTATCTCAATATACATACTAACACAAAGGAACATGTACAAGAAATATCTTAACAGTCTTAATAAACATACTAAGCTAAATTATCAGGAAAAATCATTTTCATTATAATAGCACACCAAACAGTCTTTGGAAGAAGAGGTTTCTTTTAATTTTCCTATGAAATGCATCATTAGAAAAGCAAAAATGAAATTTGGAGACTAATATTACTTAACACTAATATTAACTTAAAAGATGTCTCTTTTACATCAATATTTCTCTCCTCCTTCCTCTAAAATCAATAAACATATTCAAAAAACATATTTGATAGAAAAGATTTTTATCACTCTTTGATCCAGTCAATTTATGAAGAAGCAGACAACTGTGGTAAAGCTTTTAAAAAAAAGTCACATTAACTAGTGGAGTCCACAACAGAATTAATGCTAAATTTGAACTCTTTTAAGGTACAATAGATACTTAATATAACTTTATTTTATGAAAGAATCATATTGCAAAGGACTACAGCATTTGTCATTTCATCTGATGTTCACAACTCTGAGAGTTAAAGAGGGCGTGTACTATTATTCTTATTTTACAAATAAGTAAACTAAAGCTAGGGAAAGCTAAATACTTTGCATGGTCTAGACAGAGCAATCCTCTGATTCCAAGTGCTCTTTCTATAATATGTTGCCAACAATTTTACGCTTTTTACTTCTCAAGTTGTATCATAACAATTAATATTTAGCCCAGAGAATTTGGAAAGTATAGAACACATAATGAAGTTTTTTGATCTTTAAAACGTTAAGAATACTGCTAAAAATCTCATTATTGTATCATGTACAATTTATTTAGCTGAAATGACCCAGTTAAATCAATGGAGCCCAAGAAAAACCTGCACTTATTAAAGCTAAGTGAATCCAATTTCCAATGTTAAAGATGTGATAACCCTAAAATAGTACTTTTTTTCAATAATTTAAAAAAATCAATTATTTTCTGTGGTCAAGAAGGAGGCATAGGTAAACATGCTTCACCTCCTTGCACAACTACAGAAAAATTACAACTAGACTTCAAAACAAATATTACCCAGAACTATCAGAAAATCCAGCTGTATGGAAGTCCAACAACCAAGGATTTAAAGCCACATTCATTCAGATGGGTAGGAGAAGTGGAGATGTGGAGGGGGGTGGGGGGAAGGAACAGAGATGCAGTGTGGCACAGAGAGTGGGCTGAATGGGTAGTCCCACATTCATGTGTGGTGGATAAAAATCGGGAAGGATACCTAGGGAGCAAGGGAACCCAGCCCCAGGCTAGACCACACAGCCCAGAATTCCAGTGCAAGGAATATAAATCCCGGAAACTTCTGGCTGTAAAAACCAGTGGGGGTGGGAGCAGTGGAAGAAACTGCCTGATTTACAGAAGACGCCTCTTAAAAGGGCCACAAGGACTAAGAATTTACACAGACCCACCATCTCTGAGATTGAGCACCAAAGCTACAGCTGGAAGGGCACCAGTTGTATATGGGAGGAAGTGAAGGGACCAGAAAAAGGATGAGTGCTGGGCAAACTTCCAGAAGCCAGGCAGAGGCACTGTCGCCTCTTCACACCCCCTACCCCACACTGAGCCACAAAGCGGTGAAGTGGGTTACCCTGCCCTGGCAATTACCTAACGCTCAGCTCCACACAATTTACAGTTGCATTTTCTACAACAGGCCACAATACTATGACAGGGAGTCAGAGCAGCTCTATCTAGTACACAGAAACAAACACAGGGAGGCTGCTAAAACGAGGAGACAAAGAAATATGGCCCAAATGACAGAACAAAACTCCAAAAAAAGAACTAAACAAAATGGAGATAAGCAATCTATCAGATACAAAGTTCAAAACACTGGTGATCAGGATGGTCAAGGAACTCATTGGACCTGGCTGGTGTGACTCCGTGGATTGAATGCCAGACTGCAAACCAAAAGGTCACTGGATCAATTCCCAGTCAGGGCACATATGGGAGGCAACCTGTCAATGTTTCTCTCTCTCCCCCTTCGTATCTCTAAAATCAGTAAATATATCCCCAAGTGAGAATTAGAAAATAATAAACAAACAAACTAGGTGTGACTATGTGACAAGAGAATAATGTAGGCCTGAACCATACAAATGTCACACATTTGCTTCTGCTTGCCCTTTCCCCTTCCAACTCCATGCAAAAAGCATAGGCCTTCAATGAATAGTTACTATATACTGAATGCCTACTGGGACCTGGGTAATTTCATATATTATCTTATTCTAACGAGTGGATGGTAACAAACTCAATACATCAGATCTTGTCTCTTGAGAATTATGCATTCCAGCCAGACATGAGAAAGCAACAAATGATTATATTCATCTGAAGGAATGTCCAGTTCTCCAAGAAGCATAGTGCAGTCTAGCCTTAGGGGCGATGAAATACAGAGTCTGTGTTTGCTTAAATGGCTACCTTAAAACCCCATTATCTGAGTTCATGTTTCTTGAACATGGGTTTGAACAGTTCCCATATTCTGAGCTCACGCTTCTTAAATGTGGATTTGAACTGTACACCCTCTCAATAGCTAAGCAGTGATTTGCACTCAATTGGCCCTAAAATATTGAACTACATTAATATAAATAGCACTCCAGTACAGAAATATAGAAATTCTCTTGTTTTCAATTATGACCTTTGATATCAAATAAATGAAAATATCTTAAATATGCAGAAATCATGAAAATAGTAGTGCTTTAAAGTATCATTGGGAAAAGGAAAATAAGGATGATTTTCCTATTTGTAACTGATAATAGAAGTTGCAGGGGAAAAGTCATGATTTTAGGTTAAAACTAAGGTACAACTCAAAAACGGAATACATAACAATACAAGGTGGGAGAAAAGAATTCACAAAAGCAGTTATGTGGGCTGATCTACTTTTGCTTTATGCTATTTACAACTGCCTAACATAAGAATATAAAGCGAACAAACAAGACTTTTGCACGTACAAGGAATACTGTCCTAAGCCCTAGGTGAGCAGGTAGGTACCCTATTTTGCCATGTACAATGCACTTTATGTATACTGAGCACCCACGTCTTTAGCCCAAACTTTCAGGGGGTAAATCTTTCATTTTAATTTTTAATTCAATCCATTTTAAATTCAATTATTTACTTATATTTAGAAACAAAACTGATTATTGTATCGTAGGGTATTATTTTGCATATGGATATCACTACCGCTTTCTACAGCCAGACTTTTAACGCATAAGCATAAAAGAATTAAAAACATACATAGATATTGAATTAGCACTACCTATGTATAATGCGCATCCTTATTTCTCCATCAAAAGTTTGGGCAAAAAAGTATGTATTATACACAGCAAAATATAGTAAGTGCGACATACAGGCTTAAGGGACACTAGGCTTCATGTTCCTACCACTATAATATATTCTAGGTACTAGGTTCAATTGATGGTCTAGCCTCTACAGGAAAGATTTTAAAAAACAGAAACAGTCATATGTACTTATCATCAGCAATTTACATTTTAGATCCATTATCTTATTTGATCCTCATACCTCTAGGAAACAGACAAGATTGGTATTGATTTCAGTTCAGCACTTGAAGCTGAGGCAAAGATGCTGACTGCCCCAAAGTTTGGTAAGTGGCTCCTACTTCGACGTCTACTAGATCATTTTACCTCGATAACAACAATCGACTTACTTGCAGATATGCGGTATTCTGAAATAATTTCAAGTTGGGAAACAAGAGCAACATTTTACAAGAAATACCACATCTTAATTTTACGTCCGTGGAAATCGAACGCCACATTCAATTTAAATTCTCCAAGATTCAGAGACACGCGGACTAGTAATTTAACATGAGTTTCTTCGCGAGAAAATGACTATAGCAAGCACTGCCTTTGACTGTTGCGTGGACTGAATGAGATAACACACGTAAAGTGTTTAAGATAGAGGCTGGTCTCCTAGTTCGTACTACCACGCCGTTTCCCAAATGAAAACGTGCTTTCCGACCTGGGAAATTAACACTCAGGGGGTGGGTCGGAAAGAGTGCGAGTGGACGGAGGGAGGAGCAGGGGAAAACAGGGTCCTGGCTTACTTTTCCTGCAACACCCGGCGAATGGCACCACACTTTTCATTTAAAATAACCCAAAGAAAGTGCTGGGGGTGGCGGCGGTTCTCGGGGCACGACTGTGCGGGTTTGCCCAAGAATAAGACCGCGGGGACCAGAAACCACAGCGTGCCCCGCTCCTCTCCCCAGCTCCTCTCCGTTAAGCTCAGGGCCAAGGCTCAGCAACTCCTGCTTTCCAGACTCCACCCGTACTGCCGCCGCCCGTCGAGAGCCCCGGCCAGCCCAGGCCCTCGCCCAGCCCGACCCTAGGAAAAGTACCTCGGCTACAACCCCACAACTGGCGCGGGAGGGAACACGAGCTCTGTCGCGGCGCAGAATAGACGACCGGAACTCCTCCCCTCTACCTCTCTGATAGGGTATTCGTGTAAAGGAAAATGAAGATGATTGGTCAGCAACACAGAAGCGGGCTGCAGCCCAGGGGAAGCGAAAGAGGCGGGGCGGGAGGCTCGAGGAATTGCGGGAAGCTGACTTCTCTGCGCCTGCGTAGAGCCAGTTTACGTACAAAGCCGCACCACACCGCCCCTTACGTTACGTTAGCGGAAATTTCAAAGACTCATTGGTTGTGATAAAAGGGTTGAGCCTCGTGAATGCGTGACCAATAAAGTACAAGAATTAAGCGAGTTCCACCTCCTCCTCTGGCGCCCGAGTTCTTCCGTTGACACTGTGCGACGGGAGTTCCTTTCAGCGTTTTGGATGCTAGAACTTCCACCCATCCAGTCTTGGGAAGAGAATAAGAATTGGACCCTGAAACACCCACATATGCTCATAACTTCGAAATACGACCCGGAGGAGCCAGTTTTTTACTCCCTCTGTGGCGTGTCTGTGTCATTGTTTTCCGCCCCACGTAACTCTGATTTGCTTAGTCCCAAGCGCGCAAGTCCTGTGTCTTTAAGTGTGGTGGTTTCCTTTTAAGTTTTATTTATTTTTAGAGAGAAGGGAAGGGAAGGAGAAAAGAGGGAGAGAAACATCAATGTGTGGTTGCTTCTCGTGCGCCTGCTGCTGGGGACCTGGCCTGCAGCCCAGGCACGCGCCCTGCCTGGGAATCAAACCAGTGACCTTTTGGTTCGCAGTCCCTCACTCAATCCAAGCAGCCACACCAGCGAGGGCTAAAAGTGGTTTTGCTACTGCATTCTTCATCATTAACACCCACTGACATTCTGATGTGTTGTGTTGTGCTTTTTATATTTTATCAGCAACATTAAAGCCAAAAAGACACTTAGCAAAACTGGAAAGACTTCATGTCTATGTTTGTAAAAGAAATACTAGCGTTTCAGACATTTTACTACTGTACCTGATGCTCTACTAGTGGATAGTAACATTTTCAGTTTGAAAAATTTTGGGGTTATGATAAAAGTCTTTGATTTTTCATATTAGTGTTCATTCGAGAATACTTGAAAAGTACCCTAGTTTTAGCAACGCAACATACTATAATGGCGCAGGTTGAAATGACACGATGTAGAATTGGCTGCTGTCTTGACAGGAAAATAGTGTTGTAGTTAAAATGTCAAACGTGAACAGTTTCAGGATGTAAACACATTGTATATTATTCAAGATTGTACTATAAAGTCCATTTTCCGCCTTTAAGGAAACATATTAGTTTTAAGGCAGGGTTTCCTGCCCTTATTGAATCATGAATTCCTTTTACTTCTGTGAGTCCATTTAATATTTCATCACTTTTGTGCTTTGCAAAAGTAAAAATCAACCTATAGATACCAAAAACTTTTCCTGAGTGGACTTATTCCTTTCAACAATTTTTTTCCTATTTAATGTGTAATACAAACTTTTTTGTAAGAAAAAACAGGATTTGTGATATATAATAGTTCCACATTTCTAGATTAAAAATTAAGTACACTTATAGGCCCTGGCTGGTGTGGCTCAGTAGATTGAATGCTGGCCTGTGAACAGAAAGGCCGCCAGCTTGATTCCTGGTCAAGTCACCTGCCTGAGTGCAGGCCAGGTCCCCAGTTGGGGACCTGATAGAGGCAACTGATCTATGTATGTCTGGCACATGGATGTTTCTTTCCCTGTTTTTCTCCCTCCATTCCCCTCTCTCTAAAAATAAATAAAAAAAAATTTTTTAAATAAAAATTAAGTACACTTTATAGGATTAAAGCCAAGAAAAACTGCTTTTATGACTGATTTTTGGAATTACTGCATTTTTGTTTTAAAAAATCAAATTTGATTTTTTTGTGTTTTGTTTCTAAATGATGAGAGAAGGTTTCAGGTTGGTGGTATTTGTAAATGAAGCATGGAAGATATATTTTATTTTTATTTTCCATAAATGAAGAGCCAAATTGGGTGTGATCTCCACTATATTTCTCCTTGTTATATTCCTTATGATGAATTAAATGAAATATATAGATATGAAAATCACCCGGAAGCAAAAATGCAGAATTATCAGTTTTAATGCTTTCCCTAACTAGCATTTTAATGGTATTTCCTTTTGCCTCCTATTTAAATCAAAGGTATATTGAGATATCAATTAAATTCATGTGACTGCCAATAAAAACCATTAAAAACTACAGGTATGAAGATTGCTCCTGTGGTTAGCAGTGTTCAGCAGAGTGATAAACCAATTTGAGAGACTGAATTGCCAGCATATTTGGCTAATCTATATTACCTGTCCCAAGTGCTCACACTTTTGGAGTCTTTTGGAAGCTCCCAAAGTGTTCCATTTTAAAGAGAAAAACACTTATTGAGAATTTTAAAATAGTAATTAAAACAGGAACCATCACTGCCTTTTAAGATGTGAACCCTGGAATCATCTTTGTACACCATCTTCTGGCAAATAGTTTGAGGAACAACCTCAAAGTGAGAGGAATGCAAGATGACTCTTGAAATGCCAGAATTACAACTTCTCTTTTTATTTACATTTTAATCTCAACATTTTTCATGTCTGTGTTTAAAAATACATTATATACAGTATAAAATTTTTGAAATCTCTATATATACTTGTTAAGATGGTAAATCAGACTTAATTCAAGGGGGACTACTATGGTGGGGTTTTGTAATATGGGAGAAAAATTGGGCTCAACATTGAGTACAACAAGAAAAAGTGGGAATTAAAATGACTTAGCAGGACTCTTGCTAGAACTGGACATTACAAGGAAGGACATGGGAACCCACGGTCAGGCCTAGTCAAAAAGAGCACACACTCGTGTGTGTGCTGTCCTCCCACTACTCCTATATACACAAAATATATTTGTCTTTGCTATTATTAAAATATAAATATTTGTATTTGTTATTAAAATATAAAGTCCAAATTTCATATATTACTGCTTGGAAGTACTAATGCTCAACCACTGTATCAGGGCTCAACCACGGTGTCTACATAAGAAACATTTAAATGTAGAGTTTATTTCAGCCAAACTGATGACAATTGCCAGGAAGCAAAATCTCAACAGATTGAGAAAATGCTCCGGAAAATGGCAGAATTTCTTCTGGGAAACCTCAGTTCTACTCTTTCAATAGTTCAGTCAGGCCCACGCAGATTATGTAGGACAATCTCCTTTATTTAAAGTCTACTGATTATGAAGGTTAGTTACATCTACAAATACCTTAACAATAATACCCAGATGAAGAACTTCAGATTATTCATTTAAGTGTGGGGTTTCAGGCTTGGAAGTCATTCCAAAGAACCGTATTTGATACTGTCTTATATGTGAGAGTGAGTTAGTATGAGAATACAAAATGTACAAATCAATTCCATTTTCCAATCTCTGGTAAAAATAAATCTAAAAAGAACTGCCCTATATTCAAACTCCAATGTAACATGCCTCTCTAACTTCCTGCTTCATTTGGCTGGCTAGTGGCTAGTCCTTGAGACCTTGGCCTAAAAGCCTACATTTGAAGCTTCTGGCTGCATTCCTAAGCACCTTATTCCTTTGCCCAACTCTTGAATCCCAGAGCCCCTCGAAGGTTTCCCAGTACATAAGGTCCACACCTAGATATGCATACCTCTACTATGTAAGGAGTACTTTTTGGCAAGCTGTTAGCTCTGGAGCTTTTGAAAATGTCAACAATGTTGCCCTTGAAGCCAACGTGTGGGGTTGTGAGGACATCCTGTGACAGGTGCCAGCTGGTTTATACCAGTCACCATGCCAAACTTTTTCAAGATAGTGGTGGTGTTTTAACTCCTTCCATTTTTAGATGGACTTTACTATTACCCCTTTTAGTTTAACCGATGAAAGTTGGCGAAGAGGCAGAACCAGTGCAGAAACAGTGATGTCAATCAAAAACACCAACTACCTCCAGAAAACCTCTTGACAAAGCTGCTCAAAAGTAGCAAATTGACTACTTTAAGCTGTATGTTCTCTTCCTGCAACTTTGAAGTTAAAAAGAATGAGCAAATAGTAACACGGTTACTTTAAATGGAAGAGAAGAGAAAAAGGCCCCAGTGTCTGGGTCTTCTCTTTAGTTAAGCATTGCTTTTTAAATATTTTATTTATTTGTTTTTAGGGAGAGGGGAAAGGAAAAAGAGAGAAACATCAGTATGCAAGAGACACATCCATCAATTGACTCTCTCACACTTTTACCTGGGGACCTGGCCCCCAATGCAGGCATGTGCCCTGACTGGGAGTCAAACAGGCGACCTTTCGGTTTGCATAATATTTGTAAATATTATTCTTTATATCTCTAGATGATAGAGTAAAAAGAACTGCCCTGTACGGTTATGGCAAATTTTTAATGTTGTTCAAGTACAGATGTCTCCGTTTTCCCTCACCACTCCCCTTGCCCCACCCTGGATCCTACCCCACTTTGGCTTTGTCCTTGTTCCTTGATGACCCTTCCCCTTTTTCCTCCCTTTATCCCCTCCCCACTCCCCTCTGATTACTGTCAGTTTGTTCTTTACTTCAATGTCTCTGGTTATATTTTGTTCGTTCATTTTATTGATTACGTTCTACTTACAGGTGAGATCCCATGTTATTTGTCCCTCACCACCTGGCGTGTTGCACTTAGCACAGTGCTCTCCAGCTCCATCCATGCCGTCACGAAGGGTAGGAGCTCCTTCTTTCCTTCTGCTCTATAGTATTCCATTGTTTGATATTCTTAAGATTTCGCGTTTTTTATGTAATCTTCAACTGATGTATGTGACAGTATGATACAAAATCATTTATCTGAGCTTTAAAAGAAATATAAAAGCCTTCTGTTTTCTTTTGTAGGAGTTCTGGAACTTTTAGCCCCCAAATCCAAATACCAATAGTATTTCTATTCATTATGTATGCTTTTTTAATTTATATATTGCTTGACTCTTTCTTATCTCGTGTCTAGAAAATGATTTAATAGGAGGTTGGATTTAATTTTCTTTTTTCTTTTTAAAGATTTTATTTATTTATTTTTAAAGAGATGGGGGGGAGGGGAAAGAGAGGGAGAGAAACATCAATGTGTGGTTTCCTCTTGCACACCCCCTACTGGGGACCTGGCCTTCAACCCAGGCCTGTACACTGATTGGGAATCAAACTGGTGACACTTTGGTTCGCAGGCTGGCACTCAATCCACTGAGCCACACCAGCCAGGGCTGGATTTAATTTTCTAAGCATTACAGTAAATACAGGGTTGGGCAAAAGTAGATTTACAGTAGTGAGTATGTGAAATGCAGTTTGTTGTTACATTATTATTTATTAATTATTATATTTCATATGAAATATACAACTGAAAACCTACTGTTGTCCCCACCCTGTAAATTTTCTTGGCAGAATACACAATATCCTATGTCGTGCCAAGCAATAAGATGGATCTGATCATGATTGCCAGCATCTTATTATTTGAGCAATAATATCACATTGCAATAGTACCATGTTTTCTTTCACTTTAAAAAATACATTATGGTGATGAAAGAGATAAAATAGCCTCAGTGGAAGTTGACAACTAGAATGAATTTTTTAATCAGATAATTGCTCTCAGGCTGGTAAAGAGAGAATTTGGAAGATAAAGGGGGTATTAAGTATATTAAGTTTCAGTCATGAATACATTAATCTAATTAATTAGCATTTTTTCACCCTTAAATTCCAATATTGAAAATCAATACATAATAGTCTTTGGTTTGTACTATAAAATTTACTATTTTTGATAATCATTTCCCACTTAAACTTGTGGCATGTAATCATTTTTCCTATAAATCATCCACTTTAACTGTGGGGGGGGGGGGGCTCTGCCCACAGGGCCCCCACCCTGGCCACCATGGATAAGAATAAGTCTACCAAGACATGATCAACTTGGGGAGGAAAAGTGGCCGATCTCTCAAAGGAGAAGGGCCAAGATCCTTTTCCTCAATGGGTTTTTATTGGGTTTGTTTTGCACAGGAATACAAGTAAAGCTCATTGATCATTATCAGGCAGTAAGGATTAAATAATAGATAACATATTAAGAACTCTGAGGGCCTGTTTTTTGTCAGGGTCTGTTAGCTAAAGTACCATAAAACTTTGAGGAACAAACTCATTTCTTGCTTGGACCCTTATCATTTAATAGAAAGCATTCTAAACAAAGCAGGTTTCACAGGATTTTACATATTCTTTCTTAGGCCTGATCACCCTAGGGAACCCACCCTTTCCAGCACAGGGCTGCACCGCCCTCTGTCATTGTTTCAGGATTAAGTCAGGCAGTGGAAGTAAGGCAGCCAAGAGATTTGGAGACTTCTCCCAGATAGAATGAGCACTCAGGCTATGTCAAAGCGAAGGGGCAAGGGTCCATCACCCCCTTTTGCTATAGCCCCCCAAGTCCTTCCCTGAGGCCTCCCCATGATCATGCCTGTCTTAGGTCATTACCCCCTTTGAGGAATCTTATCTGTCATTGGCTAACCAATCAAGCATTGGGGGCCAGGCAGGGTGAAATAAAAGGAGCAGAAACTATGCTCCTGCCAGGGAGATAAGCTTTGTCTCCTTAGTTGCTTATGTTCCAAAGGTTGCTCACTCACCTTACCCATGTGGGAGTTACAGCTTCTGAAACCAGACAGGGCGGTTCCCAACATTTAACAAAACTACACTTGAAAAATTTTTCTTGACAACTACTTTTGTAATAGGGTGAGCAAGGCCAGGTCACTGGGGAGAAGAAGAAGAGACCCCAGTAGCAGTGCCAGAGCCAGCACCTGCCCCCTAGAGGGGGCAGGGAGAAACCCTGAGGTGGTGGTTTAAAGCCACAGCCTGCAAAATAGGTTTCCTTACCCCAGGGGAATGTTACCCCAAGGGAAACAACTGGTGAGTTCGCGACTCAGACAGAGGGAGCTTATGTAGGGCCTGTACAAGTCACGGGGGCTGGACACCCCACTTCAGGCCAAGATACTTGTGCACCTGTGTGCGGCTCGGAAACCTCTGCCCCTTCTACAAAATTGCATCAGGAAGAGGGTTAAGGACAGTAGGAATCTGACAAAAATTGGCACACATTGGCATACATTGACAAAAAAGGTGAGACACTCTGTTGAGCAGGGATCTGGGTAAGGTCTTTAAAATGCAACATGCTGGAAAACATGTGGTCTTTTGCCCTCCCCTGGCTAGCCTGGTCTGCTGCAGCAGGTTCCAGTTCTTGAGACTGGTGGACCCTTGAGGTCACATGATCTGTAAACATTCCCAACACCCATCTCATGCAGAAAGTGGAGGCAGCACTGGGTGTGATACATGGGACTCCAACAAGCGCACACAGACTCCTGAGAGAGGCCTGGAGCTGAACTGCGACCAGGGACCAGCTAAGCTGCCTGGAATGATCATGCGGCAGACATCTGTGTTGGTCAAAGGACAGTATTTTTAGGAGTGGGAGAAGGGATCCCAGGCACTTCCCTGTACTGTCTGGCCTGGCAGATGGTGGTAGGATTCTTAGTCTTTGGGTTTTTTAAAGGGAGCAGGGCTCTGAGGCAGAAACCTGCTATTGTTCCACAACTTATATAGCCTTTAAATAAACAACCCTTTTCCCTTTTCCCAGATCTGTGTCTCCAGAATTTTCCTGTTAGGTGATGAGCAGTAGAATCCCACTGACTGTTCTGGAACAGCACGGAGATGTTCTGTAACACTTAAAAGCATGAGTAATTAAAAGAAAAACTTTCTTTCAAAAATAAAAATCACTGGCTGGTGTGGCTCACTTGGTTGGAGCATTGTCCTATAAGCCAAAAATCACAGAAAGTAAAATAAAAAGTAAAGAAATGAAAAATAGAAGAAAAAACTTTAAAGAAAGAATCACTTTAGGGGGGTTTCATTTTAATGTGAATGAGGTCTGGAATGAGAAAAGAAAAAATTGAGAAGAGGCATTTTACAAGAAATAATACAAAAAATACTCCAAAACATGACATAATTCTCCATTGCATCCCTTAAGCAACAAATGAGAATACACACTAAGGTACATTGTTGTGAAAATGTCAATATCCTAGGCCTAGAGAGAAGATCTAAAAAGCATCACAATGAGGGGTTGGGCCATGACAGAATGAAGTCCTGATACACTATAAGGGAAGTCAGTATCTAAAATCAATCAATAAAAAATAACCATGTCCTGGACACTGTGGCATTGGAGCGTTGTCCTGTACACCTATAGGCTGGGGTTCGGATTTCCAGTCAGGGAGCAAATGGGAGGCAACCAATCAATGTTTCATTCTCACACTAATGTTTCTCTCTCACTTTCTCCCTTCCTCCCTCTCAAAAATTGTAAAAGAGGTCAGGCCAGATGCTGAGAGAAGGCAGAGGGTGAGGAGAAAACCCTAAGGCAGAATTGAAGATTAAGCAATTTGCCCTCCCAGCAAAGGGAGGGGCCGCCAGAGAAGGAAGACGGCTCCAGCAGCTGCAGGAACCAGCCCAGCCCCGCCAGTGTTCTTGGCTGCCAGCAACCAAATAATTTGTGACTCAGCAGAAGAGAGCTTGTACAGAGCTTACACGGTTTAAGTCTTATGCTCCCCTGCACAAAATGGCAACTGGAAGAGGGACAAAGGCAAACATGGTGGATATTCATGCACATTGGTCAAAAGCTGGATGTTCCACTGCACAGAAATTTCTGGGCTGAGTCTTTAAAATGGAATGTGCCAAGTCATGTGCTCTCTTTCCCCTCGCCTGTCCAGCCTGGTTAACCGCAGGGAGCCTGAATTCCTGACACCTGTGGGTTCCCCAAGGACCACATGGTTGGGATCCCAGTACCTGCACCCCTCCCACACAGAAAGTGTCCGCACTGGCTGAGCTGTGACTGTGGAACCAACTAACCACCTGGATTATCCTGCTGCAGTTCTCTGCATTTCATAAAGGATGGGACTTTTGTAGTGGGAAAAGGGGATTTCAGGTGCATTCTAGAATTGGCAGAGGGTGGCATGGCTGTTTGTCTTTGGGTATTTTAAAGGGAGTAGGGCCCTAAGTCAGAAACCTGCTACCATTCCAAAACTACATAACCTTTGAATAAACAACCACTTTCCTCTTCACCAAACTCTTGTCTCCAAAGTTACACCTCCAGGTGGCAAGCCATAGAACCCCACTAACTGTTCTGGAACAGCAGGAGGCTGTCTGGTAACAAAATTAATAAATGTATTTTTTTTAATTTTAAAAATAACCCTATAAGAACATTATTTAGAAATATAGCTGCAATTTTGTGCAGCAGCAGCAGCAGCATGACAAATGAGGTTTATCAAGGCAGGATTATTGCTAATTAAAAAAGAAGAAAAAAGAAATATGGCTGTAAATTCAGGTAAACAGAAGAGTTGAAAATATTGACCTGGTGAATGGCACATGGAGTAGGGCAGGGAACTACCGTTTTTAATTGTAATCCTTTTAGCACTATGTCTTTTTTAAACTATAAACCTGTATTACTTTGGAAAAAAAGTTGAGAGTACATTTATAAAGCTTGGGACAGTGAAACTGATAGGGATCTCAGGAGTTAAAGATTTTAGACTTAGTCAATAGTCTTAAGTCTAGTGCGAGAGGAAGGCTGTTGTTCCAGGAACGTATGCCCGTGTGGCTCCAGGGGGTCTACAGGCAAGTCAGCCTCCCTGCCCAAGGGTCTGCAAACAGTGGAAATGGTGTCTGAGTCACTGTGTTCCGGGAGAAAAAGTGACTCAGATAAAGAACTGTGATCCACAAGTGAAGAAGTACCAGGAAAAGTGCTGCTGGGCTGCAACTCTCATCCAATTAACTTTTAATAAACTCCTTACCTGCACTTTCTTATCCTTATAAAAAGGTTGGTTTGAAATGAAATGTCAGGATGGTTTTTTGAGGGTACATAACACACCGTCTTCTCAGATTGCTGGCAATCTGAATAAAATGGCCACAAAGATTCAATTGTTTTTTCTACTTATTGGTTCTGGTAGTGACAAGCAATACAAACACCAACTTCTCCAGTTTCAAAACAAGAACAGGAGAGAGCCTAGGCTGCTTTGGCTCTCTAAAAATGTTATGGAAAAGAAGTGAGGCAAGGCGGGACTGCCGTCAGCTCACTGGAAAGGCAGACAAAAGGAGGCCATAGGAACAGGTTCAGGGGATTAGTCTGGGACAAACTGCCACAGCCCATTGCCCCCCTGGTTGCAAGTCTCATGAGGTCCCTTAGAGTTTAGGAGATGCACACCTGTGGGGGAAGAGGAGGAGGAAGGGAAAGGTGTGGGCATGCTCCCAGAAGTGACGGCACGTGAGGAGTAAATACTATTAACAGGAAACCTTTCTAGCTTCCCTGCTCCCCATTGCCTACATAATACGCTTTAACTCTCCACACCAAGCTCTTTAGAGTCAGGCCCCACCCTGCCTTCTTATCCATCAGTCCTCTCTCCCTAGCAATCACAGGTCCTGTGCCTGTGAGCTAAGGAGTACAGAAAGATGTTCACCTATCTTCTCTTAAACTGTGTAATGGCAGAAACAGACCCATAAAAAATTAACATACTTCAATGAATTTGATGTCTATATGAAAGTATGGACAATGACCTATTCTACAGAAACCCAATAAAAGAGAGCACAATGTTGCCCAAGTTTGTCTTTCATTTATAACTCGATGCCCTTGATAATGCTTATTTGTGTGTTCAGGGTTTTTGAGGATATATGGATGGACAGACAACATGAAACTTTGTCTTACTAGTCCCGCCCTCTGCCTCCTCCCAGAAACAAAGGATTTTTCTTTCCTTCTCCTTAATTACTTTGCCCATTTTATGCCCTGATTCTATTTTAGTCAAAAAGCATTCATTGTAAGAAAATAATTAAGAACCCCAGCTCTGGAATCAAGATGACGCTAGCACTTCCTAGATATGTGACAGAACAGACTATCTGCTTAGCATCCAGTTGCTCCATTTCTTACATGGACAGTAGAATTACTGGTATAATAGGGTTTGTTTAAGGATTACATTAAATGCACTTAAAATATTTGTAATAGCCCTACCTAGTGTCTTCCTCCCTCCCCCTCTCCAAAATAAATAAATAAATAAATAAATAATAAAATAAAACAATCCCATTCACAATTGCTTCAAAGAAAATAAAGTACCACCCTGGCTGGTGTGGCTCAGTGGATTGAGCGCCGGCCTGCAAACAAAAATGTTGCCGGTTCAATTCCCAGTCAGGGCACATGCATGGGTTGCAGGCCAAGTCTCCAGCTGGCAGTGTGCGAGAGACAACCGTACTTCAGAATTCATATGAAACCACAAAAGACCCCAAATAGCAAAAGCTATTTAGAGAAAGAAGAACAAAGTTGGAGGAATCAAGCTACCTAATATCAAATTATACTCTAAGGCCATAGTAATCAAAACAGCACAGTACTGACATAAAAACAGACACATAAATCAACGGAACAGGGTATAGAGCCCAGAAAAATCCTACTGCTTTATAGTTAATATTTGACAGAGGAAGCAAGTACATACAATGGGCTAATGATAATTTATTCAATAAATGATACTGGGGAATTAGTTATGTGCAAAAAATAAAACTAGATCAACTTCTTATGCCACACACAAGAATAAATTAAAAATGGATTAAAGACTTAAAGGTTAGACTCAAAAACATAAAAATCCTAGAAGAAAACATAGCAGTAAAATTTTAGATATTGTTCGTAGCAATATTTTATGTGATATATCTCCTCAGGCAAGGAAACAAAAGAAAAAATAAACAAATGGGACCACATAACACTAAAAAGTTTTTGAACAGCAAAAGGAGCCATCAACAAAATTAAAAGACAACCCACTGAATGGGAGAACATATCTGCTGATACACTGATAAGAGGTTAATACCCAAAATTTATAAAGAACTTATAAAACTTAACACTAAAAAGTCACAAAATCCAATTTTAAAAGCACTTCTCCCTGGGTGGTGTGGTTCAGTGGCTTGAGTGCCAGCCTGCAAATCTAAGGGTCATCGGTTCGATTCCCACTCATGTGGTTGCAGATACCTGGGTTGCAGGCCAGGTCCCTGGTTGGGCGTGCATGAAAGGGAACCACACATTGATGTTTTTCTCCCTTGCTTTCTCCCTCCCTTTCCGTCTGTCTAGAAAGAAAGAAAGAAAACCTTAAAAAAAAAAAAAGAACTCAACATACTCTTCTCCAAAGAGGGCATACAATGGCTAATAGACATATGAAAAGATGCTCAGTGTCACTGACCATCAGACAAACACAAATTAAAACCACAATGAGATATCACCTCACACTAGGCTATCATTAGAATGGCTATCATTAATACGCCAACAAACAAGAAATGCTGGCGAGGATGTGGAGAAAGGGGAACACTTTTGCACTGTTGGTGGGAATGCACGTTGGTGCAGCCACTGTGGAATGCAGTGTGGTGTTAACTCAAAACATTAAAAATGGAACTGTCTTATGATCCATTGATTCTACTTCTGGAATTTATTCAAAGAAACCCGAAACACTAATTTGAAAGAATATAAGCACCCCTATATTCACTGCAGTGTTATTTACAATAGCCAAGATTTGGAAGCAACCCAAGTGTCCATCAGTACATGGGTGGATTAAACAACCATGGGACACTTACACAATGGAATACTACTCAGCTATAAAAAAAAATTTATCCTTTGCAAGAGCATAGGTGGACCTGGAGAACATTATGCTAAATGAAATAAGCCAGTCAGAAAAAGACAAATACTATATGATTTCACTCACATGTGGAATCTAATGAACAAACTGAACTGACAAGCAAAATAGAGACAGACTCTTAGAATGAGAGCAGGCTGACAGCTTAGGGGGTGAGCAGGGTCAGGGGTTTGAGGGATCAAGCAAAAAAAGAAAAAGGACTCATGGACACAGACAACATATTGTGACTGCAGGAGGTTGAGGGGTGGAGGTAGAAGTGGGTATAAGGGGGCAGGGGGATAAGTGGTAATGGAAAAAATACAATAAAAACAATCTTAAATATATACAAAGTGAAAAATAAATATTTTAGAAAATAAATGAAATGCGTGGACCATAGTATTTATTATGGTCATGCCAGTCTCCCCCACTGGATAAATTCTTCAGGGGGAAGAGTGTGTTTGATTTGACTTTTTGTCACCAATGTCTAACCCAGAGCTTGATCCCTACCAAGTACATGTTTGCCATGATGATGTGGAAAGAAAGAGACTCTGGAATCTTAATGGAGACTATTGGACCTGAACTCAGGTTAAAGGATGGGTAACATCTAGCCAGGTCATGGGAGTGGCTAGTACAAAAAACGTATCATTGGGAAAGAGCATGTGGGAACCAGTGAGGCAATCAGCCTTTCTACAGAGAGGGCGTGTGCTGGGTCAGTGGGAAATTAGATCAGTATGTGGGATAACATTGTGAGAATGAAGCTGGGCAGAGGTGTTTAAGTCTGAGTTGGTAAACAGGGACTGTTTAGGCTCTTGAGCAAGAATAATATGACAATATCAATCTTCAGGAAGGTTAAGTAAGTTAGCAGGAGGCAAGACTGAAGGCAATTCCTAGCCTGTTTCCTTCTGGCACTCTAAACACCCGATGAGTCACATCACTCCAGGGACGGAGCTAAGTGAAGAATGAGTCTAAGAAGTGTTAGCAACGAAAGGAAAAAAGAGTCAGTGGCTACTTATAAAGAGCAACAGAGTCTAAGATAAATTTGAAAAGGAGAGCAGATTAAGAATTAAACAGGGAGAGCAACATTAATTTTTTAATTGAGCAAATACTTGTTGAAATAAAACAGTATTTATTTAGTTTTTGTTACATGCATGGCACTGAGCGCACTGTGATGGACATGGAGAGTTCCTCTCTAAGTAGAGGGAATAATACTGGCACATACACATCTATGTACAAGAAGGAGCATGATAATGCTGGGAGGGGGGATGGGTGAAAAGGAGAGCATTCTAGGACAGTGGTTCTCAGACTTTTGGGTCTCAGCACCTCTCTTTACTCTTAAAAATGTTTGAGGACCCCAAAGAACTTTTGTTTATGTGCATTATGCCTGTGGATACTTACCATATTTGAAATTAAAACAAAAATTTTTAAATATTTACCTGTTTTGCCCTGGCTGCGTGGTTCAGTTGATTGGGGCATCATTCTGTACACCAAAAGTTTGTGTGTTCGATTCCCAGTCAGGACACATACCTGGATTGCAGGTTTGATCCCTGGGTAGGGTGCATGCAGGAGGCACCTTGATTGATGTTTCTATCTTACATTGATGCTTTTTCTCTCTCTCTCTCTCTGTTCCTCTCTCTCTAAAGTCGATAAACATGTCCTTGGGTGAGCATTTACCTAATTTTAAGTAATGACATTAAGCCCATCATGTTAACAGAAAAAAAAATGTTTTATGAAAAGTGTGTTTTCCAAAATCAACATAAACAAATGCTAAGAGTTGCTCTGTTTTATGTTTCAAATCTCTTTAATGTCCAACATATGGAAAATACCTGGATTTTTACAGCTGCCTTTGCTATTCAATTGTGATGTGTTGTTTTGCGTAAATTATCAGAAACACCATTGTCAAGTCAAAGGGATGGGCATTTTATATTTTGATAGCTACTGCCAAATTTGACCTCTATAAAATATCTCTTCCTACAATCCTTTATGACATAATGTATTATAAATTATTTTAACTTTGTCATCTGATAAATGAAATAGTGGTATTGCATTATAGTTTTTATTTGCATTTCTATTTTTATAAAGTGTTTTCCATTTCAATGAGCTATTTCTTTCTCATTTCCCTATTTGATCATTGGTTTTACTGACCTGTTGATGCTTTTTACACAGGAAGGCAATGCTGGAAATGGGGAATGGTGGCAAGCCTGAAGACACACAGTATGAAGACACCTGGCAAATATGGGACAGGGCATCCACACAATGAAAAAAAACAAAAGCAAGCAAACGAACAAGAAAACACTGAAATGGGCAGTGAAGTGATGTATACGACCAGCCTTTTCTCTTGCACGTGATTCATAGGCCTGTGCTTCTTGATGCAGTGACCTCCAAGATGGAGTTTGTAAGATTCAGGAAGGTACACTGAGGTTCATGAAGCAAATATTAGAACTTGTACTTACATTTATTTTTTAATGTAAGAACAGGAAATAAATTTTTACTAATATTTAAACGTGGAATGCTACTAGAATCTTCACTCAGCCCAAAGGGCAGGCTGTCACATAAGGTGGTGTGGATCCAGGAATAAGAACAGGAACTCCACAGGTATAACCTTCATGTATTTGCTCCTTTTCAGTACATTTGACACATCGTACAATTGGTGAAGTAAAAGGTTTACCAATTATCTAGTTATCTAGTTTTAACTAAACTAACCTCACAAAAATGGGTGTTGGTACCCTGCCAAGATTCTCCTTACTTGGGTCATTGCACCCATTCTCCATATGCTGTGACTCTTGGCTGCTAACAGCTCGTAGCTGTACCCTTTTGCTTGGCAGAATTGCCTTTAAATGGTGGTAGTTACCTAATCAGGGAGATTATACACTACTGCAAACCTCGCACCCACACCCCAGGTAGCCAGTAGCCAGTGACTGAATGATAAGGGGTACAAAACAAAACTCTTGCCTCTTTTCCTCAAGGTGAGACAACTGGTGCCATCCATATGCCAGAGCTCCGAATAAAAAACTTGAGCTGAAGGCCCATCTTTGCTGTTTCCCTCACTGCCTTACAAATTTCATTTGACATCACTCTGTCAAAAAATCACTGGCGAAAAATCTTCCTCTTAGCCTATTTCTTGAGATCCTGGCGTAAGACAATATGCATATGATTTTAAAACAACCGTGCAAAGAAGACAAGAATTGAAAAGATCAATAATAAAAGCAAAAGCAACAATAACAACATGGCAGAAATAGATTCTTCCTGTTTCCAGTACAATCACTTCTCAGCTAAAATGTGTGATAAAAATGATAGTTTAATGAGATATAGTAAGAAATCAGCTAAAAGAATTAGAAACTATAAAGAAGACCATTTGAAGTATGAATTTCTATCCCTTTTTCTAGCAAATGAATCTTAGTGTTTATGATATTAGTTAATAATAACATAAAAATACTGTTAGCAAGGTATTTAATATCTATGCACCCAGAATATGAAGCTAAATTTCAATAATCTTTTCAGTGATATTTAAAATTATGTGACATGCAACACTTTATACAGTTTCACTAAATTTAGTGATAAATATAAAGAATTGTAGAATTTCTAACTTCTGAGGTTTCTTAACTGTGAAAGACAAAACAAAACAAAAATAACAATAAAAACCAACTCATATTCCATCCGGGAAACATTTCTCCCCACCACAGTTAAAATGGCTAAAATAATTTAAAGACTATTAAAAAAGAGACAAACTAAAACACATTATTTAGGTACCATATATAAAGGGAATATGCATAGAAAATATTGTAGAAAGTTGAACAAATAAGTATTACAACAAATAATGCCATGTGAAGAGTTCTTATTCATTTGGGTGAAAGTATAAGTATGTCTAATGTCTCAGCTTACGATATTTGTTAAATTCTGAGTCATGACTTCTTTAATAAGAACTATTTGCAGCCCTGACTGATGTGGCTCAGTTGGTTGGGTGTCGTTCTGCAAAGTGAAAGGTCATAGGTTAGATTCCTGGTCAGGGCATATGCCTGAGTTGCGGGTTCAGTCCCCAGTGGTCCTCCGGTTGCATAGGAGAGACAACCGATCATCCAATTGATGTTTCTCTCCCTCTCTTTCTCCCTCCCTTCCCCACTCTAAAAAAAAAATCTTTAAAAAATACCCCATTTTTCATGGGAAAACAAAAGTGATTTTTTTATTAGAGCAACTAAATTTCGCAAGAATAAATGAATTTTCTGCAATACTGTTATAATGCTCATACTGTGAAATCAAACCAGTGAATTCTTCACTGTTAAAAAAGTTGAACCAGATTGCACAGACTTCTACAGAATATCATAATTAAGTTATTTTAATAAAAACAAGACTTAAAATTTTAGTGCAGACTTTACTTTTTAATTATCTATAAATTGGACATAATTTTTTTTCATACAACAGAGGTTCACTGATATTTTGTGGCAAAATACTTTAAAAAGCTGCCAATGTGAAGATGAGTTACAAGTTTTCCTTTTACAAAAAGGCAAGTTTCAAATTTCCTGTCCTTTTCTGTGCTGACGAGTAGTGCTCTGTAAAATGTAAAGTTGGCAGATATTTTGGGAAACAAAAAAAAAGGCAACACTATCTGTTCCTTCAAGGTTACAGTGACTTTTAACAATGAACGGAGAAGTAACTGCTTATCAAAAGCAAACACAATTTGAAAATGCATTTGGAAATGGGTCTATCACCCTGTGATTTTTATTGCTGAAAATGACGTTTCTTACCTATCAATATTCAAATACATTGAAATTTGGAATCAGAATTGTTAAACTTGCTTGAAAATTTTCCAGATGAAGAGTTATGGATTTTTAAAATCTGTGTGTTAGATTTAATAACGCAACATCTGATTGATACCAGGGAAAATGGATTGTTCTAGTGGAATTTCAACAAAAACCTTCCCATAATTAAAATATGAAAACAGAAAAAATGAGTGTCCTGATTTTGCACTACTTCCTGTTGACTTAGTACTTTTTTGAGGTATGTTTTTCATCTATGCCAGACATTAAAACCAAGAAATGAAATAAGTTGAATGTAGAATTAGATTTTCAAGTACTTTTATATCCAAGATGCTAAACCAAGATTTTCTAAAATAATGCCATTATTGTTAATATTTTTGGTGAAAGCAAAATATTTGAAAAATTTTAGAAATTTCTCATTCTTTAAAAATCTCTATTCCATGTGTATTTTATAATATAAAAAGCATTATTATAATACATATAACTTATGAAAGATTAGTGATAAATATTTTTTAAAAATTGATAATGCATGTACAATCAACAAAGTTTGGTGACTACTGGTTATTGTTTAATCAAACTCATCAAGCTGCTACAATTAAGTATTTTAATTGCTATCTCAAATAGGAAAAAATCCAAGATGTAAGATGAAAATTTTTCCTTTTTTCTTGGCCAAACAACCTGAAATTTTACATGAAGTACTGCATGTAACTTGAG